>JAOEHX010014054.1:50289-69012 GCA_025448015.1 Bolborhynchus lineola | reverse complement strand
AGTCATTGTAAAGCAACCTGGCTGTAAATCTCTAGGTAGCCAGTGCATTCAATGGCTTATGAAAAACAGAACAAAAAGCTTATTTATTCAACTAGGATTTCAGTTTCTTTAAGCAAATGATCACTTCAGTTCTACTGCTGTGAAATTATCTCTTACATTATGTTAAGTCCTTTTATTAAAAGGACAGAATTTGACCTAGTACTTGCAGTATATTGTCTTTAGTGGTTACAGTGAAAATACATCACCTCATGTTTCTTTGTGAAACGCAGGCTTTCTCAGGACATTATTGCACAGTGCATTCACTTCAGATCTCTTGATGTTATATCTAAACAATCTTAACTTTTTGTTTTGGAAGGATAGGTGGGGAAATAACTCCTGTAGACTATAATCCTGTTTTCAGGAATGCTGGATTTTCTTTTTGTCTCCAGTGTATTCTTAAAAATCCATTAGTATTGAAATGTTAGTCAACTGCTGAAGCTAAGACACCATAGATACTATTTCTTGTTTCTTGCCCTGTTTTTTTGTATCATAAACTGCATAACAAGTGGTTTCACTGTAACAAGGTTTTTAAGGGAAAGTTGGCTTTAGTGGTTGTGTAGAATTTTATAGGTTGATAGGCAAATGATGATGTAATGAAAATGCTTATTCTGTATGGGGGATTGCACCCTGACATAACTGGAGTTGTTAACACAGAAAATACATGAATAGTCTCTGAATTATTATATGGTGGTCAGATGCCACCATAGCACATGGAAATTTTTTACTGATTTCAGTAGGCTTTAGATCAGGCTCTTAGTATTTCTGTAGTGAGTAGCAGGTGCAGAAACAAAAAGATGTGGCATTGACTATCTTTGCAGAGTCTGAATCAACAAGCCTTGCCTTTGGATAATTCCACAGAATGCAGTGTATTCTGAACGTGTTTTCTACACTGGTGGATTTTTTCAGATTGTTGTGTTGTGATTCCTTACAAAATGGATTACAGCTGGGTCATACAAAAGTCAGTAGGGGTTTATATCTTTTGTATGAATGTCTTTATAACAAAAGTGAACACAGCAAAAAAAGACATCCATTTAATGTGCTGGTAATTTGATCTTTGACGAATCTGAATATTCAGAAGCATTAAAGCTTAGATGTGAATTGGTAGTTATCCTAGAACTTGTTTTTCAGAAATCCATAATATTATTTCCACATCAGCTTAACTAAAATTGAATCTAGGAAAGACTGAAAAAAAATCCAGATTTTAACATCAATGAAATTACAGTGTAACCTCTCACTCCCATAGAAAAGAAAATATTGTAAATTTAGTGAAGATGGAATACTGCAAAAGAAGAAAAGTGTGGGCATATCATTAAGAAATTAAAAATGAACAGAGCAATTTTTTTCTGCATTGAGTGCCGAAAACTTAAGATCCCGAGTGGTTAGATACCTGATAAAGAATCCAGAATTTGGGAGTTGCTGCAGCCACAAGACTTCTAATGGAGCTGTTAGGTGAAAAAAGAGTTTTACTTTAACAGTCAGCTTTGAAATGCTTCATACACACATGGAATAAAGCCCAAATATATGGGACAAATAGTAAGCTGTAGGAGTATGTTTCATTTTAAGTTAATACATATTTTTACATACTGAATTTTGTGTACTTACCTTTATAAACAGATTGATGTATATGATTGAGAATAGTGGGGAATAGAAGTATCTCAAGGCTTTCTAAAAATCTTCTCCACAGTAAGTGCAGCTCTGCAATTTACTGTGTATTACTAAATTATTTTTTTTCCCCTGCAAATGTGAGTATAGCTGATCATTACTGACCCTGCTGCTTAAATTCACAGTACACTTATGGTCTAATAGAGAAAACAAGTCATAAGGTCTGCTGATCTTGGCAGGGGTTTTTTTGCATTTTTCATTGTTCACAAGTGCACATATATGTGGATGAGTAACTCTTTGTTTCTGAAAATACTTTATTTATATGTGCCAAGTAGGTAGAAGATGATACTGATGACTTTTCATACACAGTTTATTTAAGTAAGATACTGTTGTGGTTTAAGCCTAGCTGGTAACTCAGAGCCATGCAGCTGTTTTATCACTCCCCCCCACTCCCGCTCCTGTAGATATGGGAGGGAGAATGGAAAGACCCTAACTTACCTGGGTTGAGATAAGAACAGTCCAGAAACTAAGGTATAACACACACCGCTGCTGCTACCACCAATAATAATAACGATAAGGAAAATAGCAAGGGAAGAGAATACAACCACTCACCACACACCGGCCAATACCCAGCGCTATCCGAGCATCTGTCTGCCCTTCCAGGTAACTTGTAGCAGTTTCCATACTTTTTCCCCAATTTTTGGTGATTCTGAGTCAGCTTCTTAAGTACAGTAATGGGTATTTCAGAAAAAGATGTCTGCGAAGTGTCTCTTTTAGAAATCAAATCTGCTCTTTGAGGGGCATGTTGTCATGAAGGATCAGCCATTACTAGAAAAGTTTATCTGTATTTACATGGCCCAGAAATGGATGTGGTGCTTTACCATTGTGTCTTTTTTTTCTGAATGTGTCGATGTTAATTTGCGTTGGGACATCTTAGAGAGATAAGCCTACTCAAGAGCCGTGTGCTATCACTTTTCCAGTATTTCTTACACATGTTGAATGACTAGTGGGGAGATAAAAAGACAGAAGTATTATTTGAATGTGGGGGTTTTTTTAATTTTCATTTTCTCTGAGCTGTGATGCCCTTGACAGTACTGACTGATGGTTAACATTCATTTCTGCATTGAACATGATGATAATGTGCTGATTATAAATGATCCATAAATGTGGTTTGACTGATAGGAACAACAGAGAAAAGGAATATCATTGCAAAAGAGGAAGCAGTTTTCTTTTAAAAGCTGTAGCTGAAGTACTTCACTGTGTTACATTAGACAAAAACTCTATGTCAGTGATCTGGGTCTGGCAGTAATGGGCTCTGTTTAATCACTCTGACTTTTCCTACCTGCCCATGAGGTGTTTTTTGTTTGGTGTTTTTTTTTTTTTCTCTCCTGCTTTCCATTTATCTTCTCCTGTTGTATAGGAACTATCAGGAAAACCGGTTCTCATGTCCACTCTGCTTATTTTGAAATGCCGGATTTCCACAATGTTATTTTCCAGTGGTGGTCATCTGCTCTGCCTTTATGTTGAGTAATATATATTAACAAAAGTAACATAAACCACATTTTACAGGTTTCTATGCCGCCACAGAAGTCCTTGGAATTTATCTTTGGGGAAACAGATGAGAATTTGGTTTTAATAATGGATTTCTGATATTTGGAAAATAGACCTATTAACTGGGAGGTCCTGATTTGCAACATATACTCTGATGCTTTGCATGCTAAGATAAAATAATTAAAATCTCCATCCACTTTCTTTCCTATCCTTATAAACTAAGAGTTGGCATGTTTGCTACTTTGCAGTGCTCTTGTGGAAGCTGAATACTTAATGCTACAATGCTCTATTGATACAGTTTTTGGTTTTTGCATTGATTCCCTTTATTACTTTCCAGTTTAAAAATAGTTTTTAATTAAAGCAATGTAATTACTGCATATGTACTAATCTCCATAATTTACCTTTGCCAATAGTGAAGCAGATTGCAGATGTGTTCCTTCACTTATCTTCATAGTCTTGCTTCCAAACTTTTTTCCCTGTCAAACCACTAGCTTTAGCAAACCTGTAATTTAAGTAATTTGCTGTGTCTCATTTAATTGTACCTGTGCCAGTGGCTGGTTTATTTAATGTGATCTATAATAATGGAGAAGCCAGGCATTAGGTAACACAACACCTTACTACATGAGAGATCAGTCTGTTTTTACATAGGTGTGAATAGTTCTTGGCATCTGTCTTAACAACCAGAAATAAAGAAATTCTTTTAATAATGTGAAGAAGTTGCCTTTTAAGGACATCTTATGTGCCTTGATTTGTATCTGCTATATAATTGAGTACTGTTTAAAATGTTTTGTTGGTTTTATACCTTTGGAAAGATGAAAGTTAGAAGTTTTTATTCTGTTTTAAAGTGGAAGTATTAGGCACAGGCAAAATACAGATTCAGCATAAATTCTGTCATGGCAATCATAAACCAGAAGCAGTCAAGCGTATCCAGTATTTTGATAAAATGAGAGGGCTGATTTTGCATTCCTTTGCTTATTAGGGGAGTTGAGGTTATACAAGGAATGCAAGGAATTGCCTTATGAATGAGGCAAGAAAATAATTGCATGCAAGTAGGCTTCCCTTACTGCCTTCCAAATATAAACCTAGTACCACATTGGAGAGCCCTTCACAAGATTTATGGTTTTTCCTGCTTTCATCTTTAATAGATGTCAATTTTGCTTGTAGTACTTCTGAATTATCAGAGTCTTTGTGGGGAAAAAAAAATTATTTTGGCAAACAGCAACATGTGACAGTCATGATCCTGCATAAGATCCTATTCCGTGTCTTCCACCCCACAGAAGACAAATTCCAGATGAAAACCACTACATATTGTACGTATTTTTTAAAAATTTGACAGCACCTTTAGAAAAGCCCAGGACAGAACATGCTTTACACTGAAAATTTTTAAATCTACAGAATGTAAGTTGCTATAGCCTTCAGGGAATTGTGTGCGCAATAATGCAGGATTCTATATTTCCTGAACTGCAAAAAACAATCCTATATGATTTTGATTTTTTTACATCATAGTCAGTGGTACTTTGACGTTGGAATGATGCATAAAGCACCTGCTACTAATGCAGCTAAACACAAATGCAGATAAGTTGAACAGCCTGATTGTTAATGAGCTGGCTCAGTTCTTAACAATCACAGAATAGTTAGGGTTGGAAAGGACTTTAAGGTCATCTAGTTCCAACTCCCCTGCCATGGGCAAGGACACCTCACACTAAACTATGCCACCCAGGTCTCTGTCCAGCCTGGCCTTGAATGCCCCCAGAGATGGAGCATTCACAACTTCCCTGGGCAACCCAAGGAAGCTCACTTTTGTTAAAATCATCTGCAAAGGAAAGCTTGCAGAAATCCTGAATCAAAGCAAAGGAGTGCTTCCCTTGGTCTGGTAATGTGGAGTATAAGGCATGCCCTTATTTAAAAGCTGAGGGTACAGTTATTTCTATGTGGATGTATGAATAGTATTAGGCTATTAGTGTAACTTTTTGGTATGTTTTTTAATTTTTTTTATTATTATGGGAAGTATTTAAACATGATCCAGACTGATCATGTGAGTTAAAGATTGTGTACAGACTAAATTGAAAGAACTGTTACGCTGCATTTGACTGACAGTATCCTGCATTTTGGAATTAGTATTTTGTGTTGGTTTTTATTTGAGTTTTTTACATTTGCAAAGAAAATTCATTTTTCTCAGTGAAGTATATTGTTACACAGTTAATGAAAAATCCTGGTCAAGTTGCGTTTTAAAACTTGTAACTTTTGAATTTAACTTTTGTGCTTTATTAATGATCTTATTATGAACACATGAACAGAAAAATAGTACATCTTTGCCTCATCTGTTGCTGAACAACTTAATTTTGCTGACCCTCTTTCCCTGAAAACTGATTTTCATGTAATACTTGAAATTTGAGTTGACAATGGCTATTCATCATCCGTGCCTCCGATGTTACTTCTGTTAGCTTTCTGCAGCTTTCTTGGAAAGCTCAGCCCCTTTGATGCTGATGTAGAGCTCTTACTTTTCCTACTCTGATACACTTGGTCTCCTTACTTGTACTAAACATATACAGAGCCATGCTGAGTTGCATTATGAAAACTAAGTTTTTATTTGAAAACTGACTCTAAATACCTAATTAGTTAATTTTACCATCTGTAGAAAAGCATTGGGGTCACCAGGATAGTATAAAAATTAATTTTGAGCCAAGTTTCTGGAAATTCTCTCCTGCCATGCAGCATCATCCCAGGCTTTTGTGTTGAAAGGACATCTCTTCCAAGTAATGCAAAATCTGCTGGTTTCCTTCAATTGCATTCCTTCCTGATAATGTAGAGTAAGCTTGTGACCCAAGTGTGGGCCTGCTGTAGCTACACACTACTGAAATCTGCCCCATTATTTCCACCTTTTTCACCTTTGTCAACTTGGCTATTGTGTATCGCACCAATTTCTTTGAACAAGCCTGGAATATGAACCGCGATGTCAGTCTCGTCTATGTAATCTGGAAAGTGTTTTGGGAAGTAATGTAGGATTTGGTATTAAAAAAACTGTAAATTTGTGCTAAACTCTGGTGTGTCACGGAATACTGTGGGTGATACGTGTATGTTGAAAGGCGAACTAAGTATGTGAAAACATTCTTCTTGTGGCTATTAACTCCAGCCCTAGCATGTGTAAATCTTACACATTTAAATCTGACATTTCCAATGTCAAGCCTTGGAGTGATGTGCAGCAATGAAGTTCTAGTGCAGATAGGAAAAGACTTTGACAGAAGTTTACTGGGAGAGGATTAAGGTGATGCTGCAGGGCATGGGAGTAGAGAATAGGGTTGTGAGGATAACTGATGAGGTAACACTTATGGGATGGATGGGGCTCAGGTTAGGTGGAATTTTTAAGGAATTGGAAGGAAATGGGGAAGGATGCCCTGAGGGGCACTGGGAATGAGATACAGCATCTCAGCCCTTCTTTCTTTTACCTTGAGGTGACAAGATCATGGGGACCTCATTTCTCTCATGGGGGTCACTGCCTTGCTGTATGCCTTCTCCCTTTGGTATTTTTGTATATGAGATAGTGAATCTTTTCTGCTCATACTTTTTCTTGTGAGACCTACGCCTCCTTACTTCCCTAGCTCCTCTGTTGTATGGTAAGACCAAGGGTCTTAGCCCCTGAAGATGGTGAAATGTAAACTGCTGCACACGGGAATGTTAAGAAGCAGCTGTGAAGATGGTACAAGTTGGGAACAAGCAGACTTGGTCTCGGGCTCCTGTTAAGAATACTCAGCCAAAATATCAAAATACGCAGGGAATGACATAGTTCTTTGGGATATCTGGGGTGTCCTCCTGTGGGCGGTCTTTTTTTCCTGTCCAGTCTTTTATCACTGGTGCCTTTGCTTTCCTGTCACAAAGCATATAACCAGGATGTAGGCACACTAGTACCACATTGAGCAGATGACTACCCCTGTGATAAGATGTACAAATACACATTGGATCACCTGACCATGTAGCTATCCAGTCCTTTAACCTGTTAATTGAGTGATATGAAAGCTTGCAGTTTAGCCTGCTGGCACATGGGCTTCTATCCCTGTGACAGGGAAGACTTAACAAGGGGAGAGGTGGGCTGAACCAGGCAAATTTTTTCTGGTACACAGTAGTTTAGATATCTAAACACCACCTTATGGCTGGGAGGATGCAGCCAAGCAGCTGCTTTTGAAGAGACAGTGGAGTACTGGGCAGTGCCAACACAGTAAGGTTCATTTGTTTAAATGAAGTGCTAATGGCATAATAGAAATATCTGGAAATAGTGAGTTGCAGCAGTGGATGTGTCTTAAGTTGCAAGAGATGTGTGAAAGAAGAGTTCACCAATTTTTGAATACACGGTGGCTTTGAGCACATGGCCAGAACTTTTCCAGCCTTGACAGAGCTAACAGATACTCAACCCAGCTCATGTCAAAGCAGGGGGTCAGTAACAGTGACAGGGACCCTTTCACTGCTTAAGTCTCTCTCTGGGTTTGATCAGATAAGTATTCACAATACATACCTGAAATGTGGCTCCTTATAAAATTAAATGTGGCTACCCCTTTATTTTAAAATACGTACTTCGCGCTACTCACCTTTAATAATACAGCCTGGTAACTGGCAGTCTTAGACAGGAATTGGGGGATCTAGGCTTACTTCTCTCCATCGTCTTCTTTCTTTTCACTGCCAATCTAACAATTCCTGGTCTGATGATAGCTCTTCCCACCTCTCCACCTCCCCAGCTTCTCTGGGTGATACTGCTCCTCTGTGGTGTTGATAGAGAAAGCTGAATCCCTTTTCAGCCTTCAAATATTTCTGTAAAAAAACTCTGGCTATTTTATTTTGCTCTTCTTGTGTGATAAGTTTCTCTGTTATGTGATCTTAATATTCTTTCTTTGTTTCTGTCTGAATTAATCTTTTGAGGATATAGGTGGCCACAATTTAGACTCCTGAACAGTACTTAATGCTTCTGCAAAGACTACTCTTTGATGCTTTCTAATGTTGCAGTTTTCTTTTTCCCTGGTTGTATCACACTAGCAACACTGTAGTGATCAACCAGTGCACTCTTGTTTCTTCTCAGTTGTTTTTTTTTTATAACTGATGAACTCAGGTTGTGAGAAGGGCACAAGCTTCTGGTGTAACCGCAAACTTTAGAGAGCCAGCATCTTCAGGAAATTTGATCGGTAAAAAGGACAGTGTTGTGTAAAAGCCCTTGGTAAAAACAAAACAGGAATTTTATCTTTTTTTTTAATCTTTTTATATGAATGAACAAATGTTATAGATGTAGTGCTTCACATAGTTTGAAATGTTTATTAACCTGAAGGGAAAGTGAATGAGCTGTAGCCCTAATAAGTAAGGGTAGAAATATAGCAGCCAACTATGTAGCTTCAAAGAACCTGCCCCTTCCATGGACAGGGAAGAGTAGTAGTTTCTTCAGCCTGGGAAGCTCAGCAAGAGAACCTGTATGCATGTGTTTGCCAAGGTCTGTTGCAAATCTATTAAACTTATTCTCAATTAATGTGCTGCAGGAGATGAATATGATGTATGTGCCATTTGTCTGGATGAATATGAGGATGGAGACAAGCTCAGAATCCTTCCATGTTCTCATGGTAAGCAGCTGTATGTTAGATTAGGTATTGGTATTAGAACAGCTCTCTAAAACATCATGTCTAAACCCCACAGTGAATTTACTGATTTATAAAATTCATTCTTGCTAATATGCAGGAGTGTATGTACAAATTGGGAAAATAACAAACTTTTTTTGTCTTTTTAAATGAAGAAAAAGCTCACATTCCCACTTTTATATTTTTATTTGGATGTACACATGAAAGAACATCTGGGTTTAACACTGTACTCTGAATGTCTGTATTTAATGGGGAAACACATTTCAGAGTTACTTTCTATATTTAAAAAAAGTAGGCTTTTGCTTTCTCCTAGGTACTTAAACCATAAAAACATAATTCAGCTATTAGTGACATAGATGTTGGACAAGGGGATATAGTTTGTCCTGTAGCCTGAAGCCATATACACTGCTGCCTTGACTGTACTTGGAAGTCAGTGTTGTCAGTGCAGAAATTAGCAGAACATTTTTACAGTGACAAGTAAAATACTGTGTCTTTCTGAAATACAGCCCATTGCAAAAGGTGTATCTAGTAGTCATGTACATGTCTATCCACAAGACAAGACTGATTTTAAGTGCACACAAGTGCAAGAAGCATTTAGAGCTTCTGTCTAGAAATTTTAAAGAGGCCTGGGCCCAAGAGCAGCTCTAATTTTTATTTATTTATTTTTTATAAAACCTATGTCCACACTGTCACACGACCCCAGCTTGAGACCCCTCTCTGCCTCTGAGTCCATTAACTGTATTGTAGCCATTTTGGCTGGATGCAGTTTTACCCAGAATTTTCCTCATTAAATCTAATGATCTGATCAAGCACTGCAACAGCAAACACCACATCACTAAGAGATGTAAAAAAAGAGGCAACTGATGTTACAGCCTTACATCCACAGTCAACACAGCAGGTGACAGACTGAGCTTTGTAGGTCCCAGTCATAAAAATTTCAAAACAGGCTGGCAAAGAGATCTCGGAAGAGAAAGAACAGATCCATAGCATCTGTCCCAGCTAGGGACTGCAAAGTTAATGAAACCCAATCACCAATATCAAAGATAGCTGACAAAAAAAACCCACTACAGTCAGTTTTCATGGAGAGCATGCTACTAGTGGGTTTTAACATGTACTAAACACAGTATGCTCTTTGCCAGATACAACTCTCTGTTACTAAGCAGAACTTAGTTTTTAATAACAGAAGACAGACACTTTCGGACTAATTTTTTTTTAAACAAGGCCAGTCTAGTCATAGTGCCAACTGTAGAACTGATTTAATATCAGCAAAATACAATAATCTTATTTAGTAACGCGGTAACTAAAAAATTAAAAACCCTTTAATTTTATTTAATAACAAGTTGCTTCAATACATATAAGTGGAAGTTAAAGGCATTATGAGGAGAATGATGGTGGGCATGTTTGCTGCAAGATAGGTACAATGGGTAGAGATCCTCAAGAAGCTTTTAAAGCTTATGTTGTCAAACATGGCCCATTGCAGAATTGCTCCTGGACTTGTTCAGTAGAGGAAGTATTCATTGCATGTATGTGCGTGGCCAAGATCATCACCTATTAGGTATTCTGTACAGGATAGGCAGTCTACACGCCATCAGACTTGCGACTAAAATTCTCTGAGTTAAATTCTAAAATTCCCTCGTGTTACTAAGCATAAATACAGTTGAGCAGGTTTCCTTGTCCTTTTCACTTACTTATTGATGGACTTGTGTTTTGTTTTCTAACAGCATATCACTGCAAGTGTGTGGACCCGTGGCTGACAAAAACAAAAAAAACATGTCCTGTATGTAAGCAGAAAGTGGTCCCTTCTCAGGGGGACTCTGACTCTGAAACAGACAGTAGTCAAGAAGAGAATGAAGTGTCTGAAAACACTCCCTTGCTTAGACCATTAGCCTCAGTTAGTACTCAGTCATTTGGGGCTCTGTCAGAATCTCATTCCCATCAGAACATGACTGAGTCCTCAGAATACGAGGAAGATGACAATGACAATATTGATAGCAGTGATGCAGAAAATGGAACAAACGAAGAAAGTGTAGTGGTCCAACTGCAGCCCAATGATGAAAGGGAGTACAGAGTGGCAAATACTGTCTAAGACTACTAATGATGAATAGTGTACGAACAAAAGCATTCTGAAGGCTATACTTCACAAACCTTTACATAGGGAATATTTTTTAATCTCTAATCCATTTGGTTTCTTCAATAGGAGCAGCAGTTCATGTAGTAGTACTACGGTTAAATCATTAGAGATTTATTTCTGACACAGGTATTCAGTCACATATTCTGTCTTCTCAAACAGTTTAACTGGACTTCACAATGCTAATAAATAATGTTAACAGTTTATATCAATAGAAATATCACAGACTCTAAATGTATCTTGTTGAAATGGGGTTTATCTGGAAGTAATTTTTTTCCATTTTGTAGCTACAACTGGGTCATACTGATAGCAATATTTATTACATGTATGGTATGTGTACCCCTTAAGCCCAAGAGAGCAATGTATTTGCATGTTTGTATAGTTTTTCTAAAAACTGTCACCACTTCTGAAAGAAAAATGTAGAACAGATTGGTACTCTGTATGGTGGCAATATCAAAACAAAGCAGAAGAAATTCCACTTTTATCTCAAAGCAGATTCCAAACTGTGGAGTTTGCCAAAGTAACTGAGTTTAAGCAGTTCCATTGAGCAGTTCCTAGCATAAGGAAACTTAGAATATATGTTTAGTTTTGAGTAATTCACAAGGTAAGATCCACCATAGGTAGATAAGCTATCCCTACCTGCTACTGTGATGTAGTCTGGTTTCCAGTGATGATTTCAGAGTTGGGGGTGGGGGGTTGGGAGAAGAAAAGGGGCTGGCCAAAACAGAGGTTTTGTTCCACATCAAAAAATAATTTAGGTAAGTATTCTATTGGTCCTCAACTCATATACCTCTTACTAAAGAGCATTTTATGCTGCATTAGTCTGCTGAACTATGTATATAAAAAACCTAATTCTTTTCAAAATACCTGATTTGAAAACAAGTGCTTATAACTGTTTAACAGAACTCAGTACTTACCAGTGTATCATGAAAAAAGTAAATGTTATATAATACCTCTGTAACTATGTAGAAAGTAAAAACACGTATACTCAAAATGCAGAGATTTTTTTACATGGCCTTGAATAAGGAAAGCTTGAAAGAAAGTTAATAAACATGTTTTCCACTTTAAGTATCAAAAGGAATTTACTGAATTTTCGCATTACTTACACTTGTAGTCTTCTGTATTTATGACTAAAGTAAAGTATTTTTAAAGATGCAGAACATGCAACTTACTAAGATTCCTTGGTAAACAAGCAGCCTACACTTCACTGTGTGTCACAGCACAAAGTGCTGGACTGCTCTGTACTGTGTGCAGGCGGACCAAGTTAAACAGAAAACCTTCACTGTTGTTCACTTTTAGTCAGAAGTTTGTATCTGGGTCTGTATGTGTAATTTGCATGTGGGAGAGGGAAGGAAGACCGGGGTGCTGTTAATATTTCCTGCCCACCTGCTGCCACCTGTAGAGCTAGCCTGTGAGCCTGTGTTCCAGAAGTCAGAAAACACTGAACCCTGGACTGCGGTGAGTACAGGTGAGGGGTTTCCATTTGTTATTTCTGACATAACACACCAAGCAGCAACACCCTCCTTCAGCCTGGCAAAGGAAATCAATTCTCTGGGACTGGGTAAGAGCAAAGAAAGTTTATTTTACAAAATGAGAAGTGGAAAAGGTATAGTAACGAAAGAATGACTCATTTTCAAATAACTGCCACCAGCAATACATGGGGTTCATGACAGTGTATTTATTGTATTTTCACTATGTAAAATTCCACTTCCAGTGTATATGCCTAGTTAAGTCCCAATGTGAAAACATTTCTGAAAACTTGCTAAGCTGAAAGATGTTTCTTAAAATGGGTTCCTATTGTTGAGATGTTGCCAGTGCATTCACAATTGTATTTCAGGCACCACAAAGTTAAGCGGTGCGATCCTGCTAAAGGAGGATCCATTGCAAAAGGAGGATGATAGGTGTGCAGGACCGCACAGGGCTTTGGTTCAGCAGAAAAACCAGTTACATGGAACTTTGTAATGTTTGAACCAAAGCATTTCACTGTATCTTTTCTCATAACTTCTTCAAGGAAAATACTAATGCAAATTTATGAGCTAGGTCACAATTCAGTGTTCAGACCTTTAGCATAGGAAAATAACCCTCAGTATTTAAATCATCTGTTAATATGGAAATGTGATATTTATCCAAGTCAGATTTATTCAAGGAGGATACTTAACACAGACACCATTCTGCTGTGGAAATTCAACAACACATTTGAAAAAGGAATTTGAGCAGCACCTAATTATTACCAAGAAAAAGTATACAGGTGACATACAGACACGTGTTCAAGAAAGGGGGATTGATCAAAAGGGAACAGTCTTAAGATAAATAAGGAATTTGGTGTGCTCTTCTGATGACTGTTCCTGCCTGTGAGGTGCCATTAGTTAATTCCAGCTATGGTCTTACTACAAAAAAAGCTTTGGGGAGTGATCCACCACACCCCCCTCCCCCCCGAAAAAAGTTCTGCAGTCAGGATGTGAGTTGGGTTACATTGGGTTTAGACAGTTTAGATACAGAGCAAAACAAGGATTCACACAAATTTAAGGGAGAAATGAGAGGTTTGTAACCTCTGTACTAGTTACTACTAAATGTAAACTTGCTTAGCACTATGGGCTTTTTCTAGTGTTCTGATGCTAACAGCTGGAAGGCAAATTTGGACACCAAACTGGAGTACTTGGAGAAGGCAAGACCTTTTTATACAAAGGCTTTAGGTTAGGCTGGGATCTAGTGGCAAGCAAAGGAGCAGATGAAAGGTTCACACTGAAGATTAAGATGTAGGGGAGAAGAAAAGCATTTTAATGGTAGTCTCCAGGACCCAGGGAAGCACAGTCTTAGCTAACTTCCTGTGGTCTGGGCTTTTCTTTCCCAGCATCTAGGCTCCCACTGTTCACTATCACATATCACCAGTGCCATGTTATTTTACTGGACCCATCTTGGGGAGCAAAAGTGCCAAAAGCCAGGCAGAATTATTTTGGAGTAAGAGAGACTTTAACTCAGTCCCTTCTGAGGGGAGCATGTTCTTACCCTGTGGAGAGCTGACCCTGGTTAGACTGCCACATATCCTAAATGAGTAGATAACATGGCAAAGATAGCTGGCTTTGGTTCCAGGGGTTGTACATTAGGTGCCCATGTGGCAGGGGAACTCCCAAACCCTAATCAGATAAACATGGAGTTCTGTGACAAGAAATCATTTCACTTAAGATGATTTACCCCAAAGAGAGCCTGGCCTTTGACTAAAGAGGTACTATCATACTATTGCTGTCTTACAAAACTCAGAATTGCACCTACATTTTAGTATTAGCGTAGCCAGCCATGCAGTGAAGAAGGGCCTCAGCAGATTTCTGTTAGGAAGGGAAAAATTACCAACAGTCGGATTTCGTTTGGTTGGAATAAATTTATTTCATCTGTCTGTAAACAAGGTGTTTTTAATAGTTATGGCATTTTTTGAAATGCATATTAAATCAGATGAGTTAGACTGTATCCCAGATGTAACAAAGTGCAGGGAAAGAAATGGACAAATCAGCAACAAGAATTCGTTTAAATCTGTACATTATCCACAAGGCCCAACAATAGAAGCAAAGACTAGAATGTCCCTACAGTAGTGCCATTCGAAAGAAACCCTCGTAGTCAGTTAAAATCCATCTCACAATAGCAACAGTTCATTTTTTTTTTAACAATAGTATGGCACAGAATACATATTAAAAAATTCATCACAAGACAGCCAAGTCAGTTATTCCAACCAATACCATCTCCCATTTATTCTTTTGTATACAGAGTTCTGCAGTTCTCTTTAAATGGACATACAAGTTAGTACCGTGTCTGAACTGAGAGTTTGGTTACAGACATTTCAGATGACTAGTGCACAAGGCAGTTCACTCCATCATTTCTGCAGCAAGGGTGCGACAGGCCAAATGAAGATTTAAAATTTGAAATGGCATCATTTTGATAGTTTAGCTTTCAAACTACCAACCTTCATCCAAACAGTGGCTTCAGAGCAGCAAACTCTTTACCAGTGTGTGATCTGGCAGAAAGACCAGAGTCAGAGCGCCTGGTGTAGCTGAAGGTGGCAGTTTTCCACAATGACATTGTAGTTCCATATTAAAAAACAAAAGCAACAACAAAAAAAAAAAAAAAAAAAAAAAAAAAAACACAAAAAAAAAACCCAACCCATGACCCCCAAGCTGCAAACAAAAATTGGTCCTATGAAAAACTGAAACCAGACACACTCCAGGTGGTTATGCTGGGCTATCTAATGTCCATAATGGCAGCCTCTTACAATTCAACTACAGAACAGGAGCTGGCAAAAAAAAAAAAAGTGCCTGAGCTATTGCAACGATGGAATGTCTGTGGGGATCCGTTTGGGATGTGGCTTTAAGGTCATGGGAGGAAGTGCGTCTGTACCCTTTCTTCCACGGTTTTGTGATTGCACTTGGTTAAGCAGTACAAGCTTCAGACATCATGACAAAAAAAGACTTAAGCCTACAGTGAAGTGCAACAACAAAACTAATAGAACATTAATAGCTTCTGAGTCACAACTTGGTTAAACAAACCAGGCACTATAAAAACGGGTGTGAGCAAACAAATGTGGGATAAAAAAAAAAGAGGGACAGAAGTAAAGATATGCATGCACTTTTTTCCTCCCAACCATGCTCTATGAAAGGAAGACTAGTGAGCTGTGTAATTGCTCAAAGTGCTGAAGAGGCATTGATCAAATTAGATTGTACAATCGGCACCTTGTTTAGTATTTAAGTTGTTTTAGTCATCAGTATCACACTAACTGCTAAGACAAAGCAAAGCCTACACTTGGCATGTTCCCCTCCCAAAAGTTTTTCAAGGTATCATGCATATCATCTTTGTGGTGCAGTAATGGTGCCAGATATGGGACTTGGTTACATACAGTGGTTAACATATAAATGAACAAAGGGTAACTGGAATTATGACATTAGGAAATGGGTAAATAAAAAACACAAACTACCATCTACAGTCTGGTAGCACTGAACACAACTGGGTGGTGATGAAGAGAGTTGCTAGGTGGATGGGGAGAGGCTGCTTAGACGTCAGACCTCCTCAGGTATAAAGCCAGTTCATATGCTTTCTTGTTGAGTGTCCCTCCATGGACACCTTCCTTTCCCATGACTATAACCAATGCTGGAGTACACAAGGAAAGAAAACAGAAACGAACAGAATTAAAGGGAAAAAAAAAAAAAAGAAGAAAAAGTAACACCTTTCCCCACCAACAAAGGGATACAAAGGAGACACAGGTTCATACCCCATCACCCTGCATTGCTAATAAAATTTCCAGAATGTAAGGTTTAAAGCTCACCGCCAGGAAAGTTTAATAGCAATCTTCCCCTAATACTTAACAGTCTGCCTAGCAACTAGAACCCAGAGTCTCTCAAGTATTTTGCCATTGAGTATGCCTTCTTATTCAATCCGCCTCCATGGACCCCTTCTTTGCCCATTACAAAGACCAAGACTGAAAGAGAAAAGAAAAAAGTTTTAAAAAGAGTGTGTTAGACAAGTAAATAACGCAAGTTTTAGACAGTGCAATAAACACACTCAAATTCAAGATTTAGTACTTGGTAATTAAGCTAGTTTAACAGGAGTTTTGTAAAAATATAGATGTAGACAGGACTGAGGGAAGGCACAAGTTAATCCTCAGGAATATTATGTGACTCTGTAAGTCATTAAGAGTTTCACTGCTAAGAAAAATGCAACCAAGCATCTCAAAAAAGCATCACAAGTGCCTTTCCACCATCAGCACCATCCACCATCACCCAACAAGGAAACCCTGGCTGCATCTTTAAATTGAGGACAAAAAAAGGGAAAAAAGAAGTGTGACTGAAGAGCGGAAGCAGGAATATTTTTACATTCTTTTCTGTAGTGGTCGCTACTGGTGTGAAAAACAGTAACTCCCTCAGTATTAGCAAAAAAGCCAAGGGGTCAGAGAGCTAAGACTTTTCACACAACCATGCAACTAGGAAACATGCTTTCTGTGTAAGACAAAACACAGGGAAGATCTTGGTGTTGACCCGCTCTCTATTCCCACAATTTTGGTGATGCACCCCAGTTGTCTAGTGGACAAGAAACATCCAAAGGCTTCTCAGCCAGTAAACACCACTTGCGAGTTGCCAGCAGATGTCACCAGCAGGTACACAGACACAATAAACCCTCTGCTTCCACAAGCACAGCAGTTATTTCCCAAGCTAGGAATACTGTAACTGGAAATACTGCAGTCAAGACTACCTACAGGTGACTGTACATCTCCATAGCAATTCCCTCATAGAAAGCGTAAGACAAACAGTTCTTTGGCATTTCACAACCACCAGCAGAACCATAACTCTGCTTATTTCACTTCAGTGCTGTAACTTTCTTCCTGTATTTTTGCCAACAGCTTTAGTGTACAGAGAAATTTTGCTCTAGTTTTGTTTTAATACCTATAAGAAAAAGTCTGCTGTTCAGCAGTTTGCTTCACAGCAAGGCAAAAAATGCCAGGCCAAGTATTTTGAACACAAAGGCCTGCTACTTGTAGCTAGTATTTCGAGGCATGTTTTTACATCCAAATCCAGTGCCTTCCCCATGATAGGTTTCACTAGAAGTTAACGGAGGAGCACAAGGAGTTGGTGTACTAGCATAAAGCAAGTTTCTCAATGATACAAAATTGGATGGGCTTTTAGCTCACAGACTTCAGAGAGCTCAATAGGAATGCAAGAAGAGTTAGCATAGAACTTGTTAAGAGGCAAGTAGGAGAAGTTCACACAAGAACTCACATCTCTGAAGAACAAACCTTCTGTTCAGAAGTATGCAAAGTAAGAGTCAGTTTCACTACTGATCATTACTAGATCCCTACCATAAGCTTTAGATACCAAGCTACTTTATACTTGATAGCTTACTACAAGCTGTAGCCTGTTCTTCCCTGCTTGCCAGGGATCTGGTTAACCGCTTCCTAGGCTAGTGCCCACGTAGGAACAGGGACAAGCATGATAACCAGTCAAAGACCTAGCCAGCCAGCCAGGCCACTGACATCCACCCCCCTTGCGTCACTTCCAAAATTAACCATTAAATACAGGAGCCTGGTTTTCTTAATAGCTGAAGTCTATGTTTCACATAGGGTCACATTCTTAATTTAGCAAGCTGAGAGTGAAGAAAATCACGCTTACCTCGGCCAGCTCTGCCTACAGCAACATTGTACGTTGGCTCACCACCTTGACTCTTTGTCCTGATGTCCATTGTGCAGTCACCATCAACATACAGGCTATCTCTGATCACAGAGCACTTCTTTGCACCAAGGGTCAGACCGTTGGTGAAAAAACCCTCTCGGTCTTTTCCTACAATCATATCTATTTCTACTGGCTGTCAAAGAAAAAAGTCCAGAGTTAGAAGGGCAGAATTTTATTGTTTAATTTCTATTCAGAAAACATTCTGTCTTGTGTTGAGATGAGACAGTACATTTCCCCCTGCTCCCACCAGGAAGTCTTCCAGAACACAGTGCTCTGCAAGTCACAGTTTGCACTACACAGGTCTATTACCACTGTAAGCAGGGGATCCACTACCCTGGAATACCTCAGCCCAAATCTGAAGTGACTCTCGGATCCACGCTCTCATTAAGGGAGGTGCTTCAGGGTTGAAACTAGCTAAGCACAGGATCCGTGTATCTTGGCGATGGAACGCACTAAACCTATGGAACCCAAACGCCTATTGGCACTTATCCCTGAAAGATCGGCTCAAATGCCACCCGCCTGCACCGGCGGGGCAGGAGCTCGGCCCTAGCCACGCTGCTGAGGCGCCTCCGCATACTCGGGGCAGCTCCTA
>JAOEHX010014054.1:0-20128 GCA_025448015.1 Bolborhynchus lineola | reverse complement strand
ATAGGTACAGTTCAGATGACCACAGCTTACCTCAGGTTATAATAAACCACACATATTTGAACAGTATATAACAAAGCCATGATTCTATAGACTTCGGTTTTAACTAGATGAACTCAAAGAAAGAATTTTCAAAAACTCCAAGCAGTTTCTGAGGAATTCATAATCTGGATTAAATTGTGTCTTCATTGACCATAGAGCATAAAGTGAGAAAATGTCAGTTTCCAGCTTTCAGAAGGTGGTAACTTCCACGTTTTTTAATCAGATTTTCTATATCTGAAATAATGAAGTCTACCAATGTAACTAGAGTACTGGTTACAAAATGATGCATTGCTCTTCTGAGTCTGTACAAAGCCATTTTGGAGCTTTTCACATGCTACAGAAAGAAAAAAAGTTGAAGTACAGAAGTTTGGGGTTATGGGGAAGGGAGGGAGGTAACTTAAATCACAGAAATATGATTGTTAGTCACATTCCCTCTGAAGCTTTCTCTTTCTAGACTAAACAAATCACATTCTTCCCATTTCTCACAGAATCGAAGGACAGTTGAGGTTGGAAGGGACCTCTATATCATCTAGTCCAACTCCTCTCTTCAAAGCAGGGGCAATGGAGCAGGTTATGCAGAGTGCTGTCAGGTATGTTGTGTCTCCTTAGCATGGAGACTGTACAACCTCCCTAGTAACTCATCCCAGTGTTTGACCAGCCTCATAGGAAAAAGGTTTTCTCTTGTGCTTGAATGGGTCTTCCTGTATTTCAATTTGTGCCTCTCACCTCTTGCTCTGTTACTGCGCATCACTGAGAAAAGTCTGGCTCTGTCCTGTTTACTCCCTCCATCAGTACTTACACACTGATAAAATCCCCCCAAGCCTGAGTGCTCACACCTGTCAGCTTATCCCCGTATGTCATTTGCTTCTACCCCTTTACTGAACTCTCAGGTATGTCCAAGTCTCTCTGGTATTAAGTGGTATTTAATATTGCCAGCTCTTGAGATCACACCAGTCCCAGCTGCTGTTCTGTTCCCTAGAAAGACTCATGTGCACAAATACAGTTCCTTCTATGTTTTGCAGGGTGTTTTCTTTTAGTGAAATGCTCTGTAAGTCACTTCAGTCTCTGTATTAACTCTTGTGTAAGTCTTTTCCTGGCTGGTGTCTGTGAAATGGGATGTCCTGAACTGCAGCTGACAAATAAAATAATACGATTTCTTCCCTCCCTGGTACCAAGTTTGGTCACTTCGGTCTCCCTTCATGAATATAGACTTTAAGATTTCAGAAGTATAAGATTAAATGATTTAGGAAATCCTAGGAAAAAATTCATGTTTCCAGCTGCAGTGGAAAGGTTGGAATCCATTTGAACCATCTGTAGATAGATAACTCCAGTCTGGCAAACAACCAGGGCTACTGCAGGTTTGGAGGGACCAGTGTGTGCTTGTCAAGGATACTTACTTAAGTGGGAGAAGTGGCAAAACTAAAAGAGGGTTTGTGTGTGGTGACCAGAATTGGGTAGTGTGGATCACAAGGGTTTGAGTCCTTGTCTCACTCTATCATGCTCATTGTTCTTGACCAAGTTTCAGCAAGTTTAGCTCTATTCCAGGAAGTCATTTTTATTACTAGAGATTGGTGAATTCCCAAATTTGCCGTGTGATGACTGCCCCCACAGTGGAGGGGCAGGCAGCTGGAGAAGAGGCAGAAAGACATGAGCTAGCTTGGCTGTGCAGAGGCTGTGTTGCATTGTGAGGTGTGGTTTTGGGGGACAGCAGAAAGGTTTAGCAGAGCTGGGAGGATGGGATTTACTTATGGTGAGGTTTGTCTGTTTGGTGTTTTTTCCCCTGATCTCTTTCTGCCACCTCTGCAACACAGCCAGGATCCTCAGAGTACCTCCACATGGAGAACTTCATGTGGAGAATGCCAGAACACATAGCTCACATGTTATCCTAAGTTAAGTCTTTGTGTGGACAGCATCTGACAGTGGAGTAAGCTGCCTTGCACCCAGTGCATGCTGGGGATGTCCGCAGTAGGTTCACACTGCGGCTGGCTGTGCGCTGACCTCTTCAGGCAGCCTGGCTCCTAGACCCACACTGGAACTCCGATGTGTCCCTGACCTCTACCTGGAGCAGGGATGCCATCAGTCCTGTGGCACAGGCTGTTTTCTTTACATTAAACTGGGTAATCTGTGCAGCTCTGGGCCTTTATAAATAGGGTTGGGTTTTTTTGGCAATGAAGAAATACTGTGGTGATGGCACAGTTGTAACTCATGATTGCCAAGGCACACAAAGCCCTCTGAAGAAGCAGCAGAGGACTTTAGGCTGGGTGTAGGTATAGTAATTGCCTTGAGTTTATCTCAATTCAGTTAATAATGTAGCTGGTTTGTCAACGAGGGTGTCCAACAAAAGGTTGTCTGGTGGCTGAAAAAGGGTTTTGTACCTGTTATGGATCAGAATGGGGGAGAGGATCAATGTCTCATGCTCCTATATTCTCATGGGATTAATGTGGTAAACGCAGAGCAAACTCAAGTGATGATTAGCACTCAAAAGCAGCTGATCTGTTCACTTAGAAAGTGCCATTTTGTGTCCTTGCCTTCAGGAGGGGTTTGTTTTCCAGTCTTTAAAGTGAGAATGACAGTCCTTGTCCAGAAGCCTTACTGTACCATGTGTTAGCAGTCACAGCTGCTGTTGTTGTCTGAAGTGACTTGTCACAATTCGTTTCTTGGGAGTTGCAGTATTTCTGTTCAGCAAAGGTACAGCTAACCTAGAAGTAAAGGAGTGAAAACAGTAAGTGTGAGATTGCGTGGTGTGCAGAAAGAGGGAGGCAGCCCATCCCAATAAACCATGAGGTAGCATATTGAGGTGGAGCTGTGAATCCAGTCTGCAGGATGCAATCTAGGATCTGTCTGAGCTTCTAAAAGTCTATGTGGTAATCAGTGGTCATGTTTGCTGCTGCACTGGCTGCCGGTGTTCTGGGGAAGAGCTTTAGCACGGACATATGTATCTGACAATAGGTTCATGAATGCAGTTAAACAATCACACAGAACACAACAGGTTAAGACTCTTGTTTCTCCTTTGTGGAGACTCTCATTTACTGCAGTGGAGGTTGAGGCTTCTATTTCAGATAGAAGTAGTCCTGCAAAGCCTGGTGTGTTTTGAGGAATGCTGGTCATAGAATTGTTTTGGTTGGAAAAAGACAATACGATACAATCATTAACCTGGCACTGCCAAGGCAACTGCTAAACTATGTCCCTGAGTGTGACATCTACATGTCTTTTAAATCCCTGCAGGGATGGTGACTCTACCACTTCAGTGGGCAGCCTATTCCAACGTTTGACAACTCCTTCAGGAAAGAATTTTTTTCTTAATATCTAATCTAAACTTCCCTGGTGCAACTTGAGGACATTACCTCTTGCGCTGTCTCTTCTTACTTGGGAAAAGAGGCTGACCTCCACCTCACTGCAACTCCTTTTCAGGTAGTTGTAGAGAGCAATAAAGCCTCCTCTGAGCCTTCTCTTCTGCAAGCTAAACTACCCCTGTGCCCTCAGCCACTCCTCATAAGACTTGTGCTAAAGACCCTTCACCAGCTTCACTGCCCTTCTTTGGCATTCTCCAGCACCTCAATGTCTTTCTTGTAGTGAGGGGCCTAGAACTGAACACAGTATCTGAGGTGTGGCCTCAGTAGTGCAGAGTACAGGGGGATGATCACTTCCCTGTGCTGCTGGCTCGTACTATTGCTGGTATAAACCTAGATGCTCTTAGCCTTCTTGTCCACGTGGGCACACTACCCACTCTTGCTCAACCAATGTTGACCAACACCCCCAGGTCCTTTTCTGCCAGGCAGCTTTCCAGCCAGTCCTCTCAGGCGTGCGGCATTGCGTGAGGTTCTTGTGACCCACATGCAGGACCCAGCCCTGTGCTTTTTCCTGGGCTTGGTGCTGCCTCCCTTCCTTGTCTACCCCAGCTGTGGCAGAATTTTCTTATGGTGGTTTTTGGGCATTTGCTGCTTGTATTTGCTGCCTTGGAAGTCTCAGTAGAGTAAACATGAAAGTTACTGATGCTCATGATGTGTGTAGCATTTTTTTAATTTTCTTCTTCCACAGACTGTCCAGTAGTCCTTTTACAGTTCTGAGCAACACCTACCTGCACAGAAGTTTACACATGTGTTCCATGCTATTTTCCACATTCTTTCATGCTCCAATTCTCTGGTTTTTTTACTTACCAGTTTGCCTTGTAACCACCTCCTCTTCTCCACCTCTCCAAGTCCTGGGCTGTGGCATGTGGATGGACAGCGGCCAGCACGGCGCCTGGTGTGAGTAGCAGAGAAGAGTGGATGTTTCTCACCTGAGTCAGCCCTGGGGGAAGCGGCCACAGCAAACACACAACAGACCAAATCTGGAAACTGTTTATTTGGATACTGAAGCATGGATGTTTGGGGTAAGCTGTGCACATTGGAGCTTTCTGTTATGGAGGAAAGAAATCCTATTTGGTGCAGCAGCAGAACTAATGGCCACCTGAGATCCTGCAGAGCTGGATGTTGGCTTTGAGCAGCAGCCAAAGCTATCCTGTGCAACTGGACAGAACTTGGGAGTAAATGGAACTGTAGGGGCCTGTTGTTTGTGTGTGGTTGGGGTATAACAGACTTGGCCTTGTGACAGTCCTCTGCTCCTACAGCTGTGCAAAAAAAACCTCTGCCATAGGCTTCTTTAGCTGAAGACTTGTGTGAACTAAGGCCCTTTCAGGTTTCAACATATATCTGGTGTTTCCTTCCAGAAGCTGTTGTATGTCTATAGCATAGATTATTACAGGGCGTGCTGGATGGAATGACACGCCACCTGGCATAGCTAAGGCAGTTTCAGTGAAACTCCTGTTGATGAGATACTTCAGCTGACATCATACTGCACCATAGGTTGGCTGATACACCTCTTTGCAAGGCTGTGTTGGCACCAGCATGCTTCCAGAGCCACTGCCTGGGACATGTGTAACATCAGTGGTGAGTGGGAACTTCTCTCCGCCACCAGCAGGTTGTATCTCTTTCTGTTACCAGGCAGAGCTTCTTTAAAAAATCGCTAGCATGCATCACCACATCCAGAGACATGGGCTATCTTTAACTATAGGAGTATTCTTCTGTAACCATCTCCACAACAGTAGTGCTTTACATCCTACTTCCTTTGCACAGGAATACTGTGAAGGTGAATCTAGTCAGGTGTATTTGAGGCATCTACTTTGCAGGCATTCAATTATAGTAACATCTGCCTCATCAAACACCCAGAGGGACAAAATAATTGCATGGGAATCCTGTTCCTTTTTTTTTTTTTTTTTTTGACACTTTATTTCTCTTTTCCTACTTGGGTTAGAGCCTTTGTTTCAGCCTTAGTCCAAGCTCCTTTGAAATCAGAAACGTGGCTGCACCAAATGCACCATGTTATTTCCTTTCTTCTTCAGACAGTCTGATTCTTTTCCTCCCTTTCTTCATGAAGCAAACAGCCTCTGGGGTACTTTGCAGTACTACTGATGTTAACATGAAGAGGCTGAGAAACTGATCTATGCAATGACTAAGTCACTTTCACAAGGTCATGCGGCAAATCACTGGCAACGCCAAGAATAGCACCCGAAGTCTCTTGGCTCTCTCTAGCCCACCCAAAACACTACAGCCTGCCTTTTCCTGGTGAGCATGATCTGATTCATAATGCAGCAGTTCTGCTGTAAGGCTGGCTACCTCTCTGCGATCTCTCTGCTGTTGCAGAGAAAAGCAGTCAGGCTCAGGCAGTAACCGAGATTGCATGTCTCCAGCAAAAACACTAAACCCCAGAAACGGTATTTAGCAGCTTATCTACAGATAAGCTTATAAAATGTACTGACTGGTTAAAAATAGGTTTTAAAGTTTGAGATGTTTACCAAGAACTTTTTATTCTTTGAGTTTTGCTACAGTACAAAAATACCTTTTCAATGATTCTGATTCATATTGGCTTTTTCTGGTCTTTCTGGAAAAGTACCAAACTATTGATGTATGGTTTTTGCTTTTAATTGAGCTCTTGACTGCTAAACCTATTCCTGCTATTTGCTTGTAGTATGTTAGGCTATGTTTAGGCAAGTGCAAACGTAAGTGGTTATTCAGTGTGTTTGGCACTCTGAACAGAATGTACCGAACTCCCCGGGATCGTTACAAAGCCTTAGCCTCCAGCCTGTGCACAAAGCCTGCGCAGTCAGTAACTAAAATATGAGGACTACCTGGGCTTGACAGAGGGGGTTCAGAGTATCTTAGGAGTTCATGGATTATGAACTTGCATCCAATTTTTGCCCTGTGGGTTGGGTAAATGAAATACAGGAACTGCTGCCTATGTGCTGGCAGCTGAGGGGGCTCTTGAGAGATGAGCCGTGCTGTGCATGCATGTGCTGCCTGTTATGCTGGGGCCAGGCTGGTTTAACATTGTGGTCTGTGGATCTTTTTGCAGTGTGTAGTTTACCAATGAAGTTTGTCTGTCTGTATCAACACTTAGCTGAATGTGTTCCTGAGTCATAATGGAGGCTTTCCTTCTAAAAACACCACAGTCCCTGGAAGTGGACTGAAACAGTGTGGTGCTGCTGCCTGCTGTGTGTCCGTTGGCAGCAGCTTGGGATTTTTTACAGTTGTTTGCCTTGTTACTCACCCTATTTTAAGCTCTGATGGAATAAGGATGGCATTTGATCACAGTGCTGAGCACAACTGTTTGGCTTTCATAACCCATGTTTTAAACTAGGGGCTTTTTCCATATATGCTTGTGTCTTCAAATAATTTTAGACTTGTGGCTTTAGCCTTGCACGTACTTTTGCTGGCCTTTGCTGCTGTACTGTATGAGAGAACTCCTGACTTACACTTAGGTAGGTTTTGTTTACCTAGGTGAGACCCCCCTCAAAGGAAGGAGTGTGGTAATGACTGGGTGGGGGTGACGTACACTGAAGAAAACACTTTCTCACCTCCATCCTTCCTCTGGTTCTGGTGATGGGAGATGTCTTTGTAACTCTATCTTTGGATTTTCCTTATCATCTCCACATGTGTGCCAGTGTGTTCTTATCTTGGTTTTGGTCTTAGGTTTATTGAGCAGGTACTATGTAAAGACTTTACAGGATATCTCTCTCCCGTGGTAGAAACAATCAGCTGCTAATGCTTTTTCTGTGTTCATCTACCTCTTGTACACTGAATGAGCAGCCTCTCTCTTACCACATAAAATACACTTAAGACTGGTGCTCTGTGTTTTACCTCCAGGACAGAAACTTCTGAGAGGAACTTGTCCTGTAAGCTTGGTCCTTCAGCTTTTTAGTAGATCAGGTGCGTTTGTGGTGAAGTTTAGGCCTGTGTCATTTTTTTTAATACTGTGCAGAGCAAAGCAGGCAGCTTGTTTCTTCTTGCAAGTAAATGTAGCCAGGAGATGAGTGTTTGCCACGTGGGAGGAAAACCAGGAATGGCAGTAACATGAAGTCAGAAGAAAAGGAAAAGGAAGCGCTTGGCTGAGAGATGGACAGAGTACAGGGAGGAGGAGAGGCAGGTAGTGAGACGTCCATTGTGGTTGTGTCTCATCTCCTTATGTAAGAAACCTGGGAAAGTAAATCACCAAAGCTGCTGCTTTACGCTGTCTTTGGGTAATAAGGAAAACCATGGGTTTCTTATCTGCTTTATTCCATACAAGTGTTTTTTCAAACAATAACCAATATCCATAAAACTACCATGCATTTATTGTGTATGAAATTAGATTTCTGGCCATATATTCTCCTGGTTTTGTGTGTTGATGGCCCCATTTTTATTAAATCTTTGCTTTTTGGGTTTTGTATTTCCAAGCTGCACATGCATATACCAGCTTTGAGGCAATTGTGCCCCACGTGTTTACACCCAAATATCTGCTACTTGTGACACCCTGGAACTGGGGTTGGACATTTTGCTCTTAAAATCAGGACTGCTGGGTTATTTTGCAGGCTGGTGCTTGATGTGTGAAAGAAAATCACATTCTGCATGAAGTAAAATTACAGTTCCTGAAGCTTCCATGCTGTATATAATATAGGTGGAAAGAAATCTGGAATAGCTGGTATGTTACAGTAAACTACAGTTTGTATGTGTACTGTTTGGGCCTGAGGGACAGCTTGTTACTGCAAATGCTGTTTCCCCAGAAGTGAAAAACCTTCACTTACAGTGAAGGGGCAAACTACAGCAATTCAGCCAAACACAGGTGCATAACACCCAAAAAGCCATATATGCAGTCATGAAAGGCAGTGCTGTTTGAACCAGCTTTTAATAAGAAATACAAAGAATTCAGTCATTAAAACATCCAGCTAATTTGTTGTCTGAATTTAAAGACAAATGAACCAAAAGCTAATGCAAAAAATCAAGTTCAAGCTGTTCATAGGAAGGGAGATGGCCTTTACTGCCACCTCCTTCCCTAGTTTTTCTAATAGCATCCAGCAGTGAGTATGCATCATGCACCCAGAAAAAAATGGAATATTTTGGTCCTTAACAAGGACTTCCTAAGCTGGAGCGTGAACTGCTCAGGTGTGGGAAGGGACAAGCAAGCCACCGACTGTGCTCACACCACTGGCGTCCTGCTGGCTGTTACCAGTGTTAACAGGCAGCATGGCTTGAGGGAAAGATCTCCAGAGGAGATCTGTGTGTGTGGGTTGGGGTGCTTGGCAACATACTCTCTGTCTTGGAGCCATCTGTTCCCTCCTGGCCTTCCTCTGGAAGGCCTGGGAAAGCAAGGAGCTGATGCCAGGGCCTGTTGGGTTGCTGCAGACCGCCCAAAGCTGGGTACAGGGCTTCCGAGAGCTCAGCTGGCTCTGATCACTGTAGTTTTGCACAGTGGAGGGTCCGGGACTGCTCTGCATATTTATTGGTACCCTCATGGGCTTTGGGAATTTGTTCCCTTGCCTTGGGCATGTGGTACATTAGCACACATTGCCCTGGTAGTATGTGGAGCATGTGCTGTCCCCTGGTGAGAGGGTGCCTGCATGGACTGGTTCAAATGTGTTCTGGCCATCTGTGCTCCAGCACCTGGCCTCGGGGATGGTACTGATACATCTGCAGCCTCTTCACACACTCCTCCAGTGGCCTGCAGTGCATGCAGGCACCTCCAAACACAGCAAGCCTGCAGCAAGCTGGGAGGCTGTTTGCCTCTGTGCCATGCTGGGATCTGCTGCAGGCTGCACATGGGGGAGCGGGCTGCTTCAGCAGGACCCCTGTTCATGTTCATGCCTCATAACTGAGCCCATGGAAGGGATGCCTGGGAGCACACCCCCAGCATGCTCTCATGCTTCTGAGGGGTCAGGCTCCGTCAGGAATGATGGTGGTGAGGCGCCTCACCGAGGGTCCCTGTCTCAGTGATCATGCAGAACTGGCGCCAGGGCAAAGAGCTGCAGGGACGCCTGGCCACAGCCCTGCGCCTGCCCACCAGGCTTGTGCTGGGTATCTGAAATGACATAGGAATCTTCTGATGGAGGTACCTCTCAAAAAGTTGTTAAACTTCAGTGGCTTTTGCCTTTAATTTCCAAAGCAACCCGTGTCCTGTAAAAACAATTTTTCACAAAGCTCTGAATATGTTTTCCAGTACTTCCTGGGGGCGTCCCTGATCCAAGCCCTGATTTAGTGTGAATGCATGAGAAGCTGAAAGAGAAACTAGTTGCTTTCTGCACCTCAATTCCATTTTTCTGCTTGTGCTAAGGGCCATAAAGCAGAAAAGTAATTGAAAAATGGTAGCTTAAGACAGTGCTGTATCTGTACTTGTGAGAACTGGCTATTCTTCCTCCTCCTTGACTCTTCTCTCTGCTGTTAATGTATTTGGATAGAAAGCAGAAGATTCTTGTTTCAGTGAGGCAAACTTGCTGGCAGCTCCTCTTGGTGCTGTCACTGACAGTGTGCGCTGGCCATGAGGTTCTGGCCCCTGGAAAGGCTGCCTGCCCTGCAGTCACTGCAACAGCTGACTGCTGGGTGACCAGTTTGCTTTACTTAGAAGGTTGGTACATCCATTGGCTGTAACACAATAAACAGTGAGCAGCTGAATGCTTTGGAGCGTACAAAGAACAGCACAGAGAGGTTGGGATTTTCTGCATTTTAAACTTTTGCATAGAAGGCAAAAGGAATACTGTGGTTTTGCTTATTTGTGTGGTCCTCACGTGTGGTATTGTGAGTTGCAGAGAATGATTGAAGTAGACAATGTTTGTGCTGGTAACAGGGATTGACATGTTTCCTGTCATGGAAAAGATGAACAAGCCAATTCCACATCACCTTTCTTTTCTGAGACTTGTGAGTACCATCAGTGTTGCTGCTATTTTAATTTGTGAGCTATTGCCCAGTGTGGTATCAACACCATTGCTATGAATGGTCAAATGTCACCTTCCCAGGTGCACCAAGAAGGGAGTAAGAAGGTATGAGCCCTCCTGGTACTCCTCTGTGACTCCTGCTCTTTGCTTTTTGCTGTATCACACAGTGTTTAAACCAAAGCAGGGGCAGGAGAGAACAGGGACCAAAGGTGGCAGCAGAAGAGGAGTGCATAAAGGGGCTACAAGCAGGGGAGATCCCGGAGCAGCAGTAGAGAAGGCCAGGGCAAAAAAATTCTGGCTGTGGTGGGTACCCTGTGCTGAGGAAAGAGCAGGCCTTAAGAAGCATTCTCTGTCATTTCTGGCTAGTGACAAGCCTGGCCAAAGCAGGCCAGCAAGGAGGAAAAATCCATCCCTTCCTCCTCATTGGAGGAGGAACATGGCCAGCCCTGAAGAAATCATTGCAGGTGTGTCCCCTGTGGTCAGTGCTGTGGAAGTCAAACCTCCAGCTCTGATGAGAAAATTGTGAGTTAAATTCTGCTTGTGGAGGACAGCAGCTATATTTGCTGGAGGCAGCTAGAAGGGACAGAAGTGTCCAACTGTCTCTTGCCTTCTAATATGAAGAGAACTGAAACATTAAACAGAAAAACTTGAAGGTTCTCTTGAGGTTGTTTTTTCCTGCTATAATCATAGACAAAGAGGACTAGATTTTTCTGGAGCATATACCTATAGTAAAAAGCCCTGCGTACATTTGCCATCATAATGGTCAATCGGTATAGGGCTTGACTGAAAAGCAGCTTGTGTGTGTGCAGCAGGTGGTTTATGCAGAAACTAGAAGAATATGATACTGATAGCTTTTAAGGCTGTTCTAACAGGTGTTCTGAAAGGGACAGTTGGACAGAAATCCCCTTTAGTGAATCTGAGACTCTTGAGTCTTTTTTCTGTCAAAAAGGGAAGATGACCTCATTGTCCCTCCTGTAGTCATCATCCAAACTGATGGTGCATCATCTTGAGCCAGCAAATATATCTTGCAGTGAGTACATGCCAGTGAGTACAGAACCAGACAGCTGAGAAACTTCTTGAAGTTTCCTTTTGCCTCCTTGGGAGCAGAAGCTTCTTCCTGCACCCTCAGCCCCCAGGAGCTGCTCTTCCCTAGACTGTTGGATCCACTTGGTTTGTACTTTACTATGCAGCTTGGTACTTGTGAAAGTCTCCTAAGTGTATGGGCCAGATACTTCAGGAAGAGAAGCAGTGAATCAGTGCTGAAACTGGCAGAACCTGCCTGCACTTTATGTTGGGGCTTGTCCCTGCATGTATGTGTGTGTGTGCACTCATGCATATCTCCTCTTCAGCACTTTATCTCCCTCTTCTCTTTAGTGCTTTATCTCACTTCTGCTCTTTAGTGCCCATTATCTCTTGTCAGCTATCTGCATTGCAGAGTGTAGGACACTATTTAGGAGGAGTGCTGTGAATCAACCCTGTCTGTCATCTCGAAGAGAGCTATGTGTATGTGAGTGATGCATGCTTCACATGAGGGTGCTTTTCCTCCTAGGGTACTATAATATATACATGATCTTGTGCTGTGCTGCAGTAGCCAGCAGCTTGCTTTTGGTCTTCCCATCTCTGCTTGAGTAGAGATGTAGGCAGCTGAAGGTACGTAGCCTAACTAATGTCTGTCTGCAGTTCCACCATCTTGATTTGCTTTCCTGTATCACTCATTATCATCCTGTATCAAGTGAGTACCTTATGCAAGCACTATAGATTAGCTTCATAATTACCTGTCTGTAAATCATTTTCGTGCTCTGGTTGTGAGTAATATCTGCATGCTTTGCTCATGTTCCGTGTAATGACCCCAGTTTTCCTTGCATTTCTTAGCAGCATGGCTCTACTATGCACAAAGGAATTATGCAGGGATCAGGCTGGAGTGAGCAGGGAAGACTGTTCCCAGGCAGTCTTACGCTTTTCATAGATACCTGAAGTAACTAGAGAAAGTAGCTCATGTCCAGAATATGTACATGCAAGTGTGTGACAAATGAACCAGTTTTCCATTTTTTGGTGAATTAAGTAAAGGAGGTGTACTCAGCCAGGTAATGAGCCCTATGTTCCTGTGGTTACAGGAAACTTCTCTGCTAAAATGGGAGCCTGGTGGGCAGAGCCCAACCTGATTTTTGTCCCTAGTGTCACATTATTGCTTGTGGACTGCTGCCCTCAGCCTGTGGTTGCAAAGATGAATAGCTAGTAGGAAGGTAGCAAGTATGTGCTACTTAAACATACATTGCCTAATGGCTGTCTTCCCAGTGCCCAGATGTATGGCTTGTTCTAGGACACTGGGACCTCCCTCTCTGCTGCGGTAGACACTTCTATTATTAGCTTAGTGGCAGTTTTTCATATGCCAACACTTGTGACTGCAGGACTGTTTAATTTTCACTTCTCTGAAGTATTTAATTTGTCAGCTGCTGGCTTCTATTCATTAAAGACCAAATGTCAAAGTCCTTACCTAGATTTTTGCTCTCTTAGGGCTGAAGCACAGATCCTGTCTCAACAGATCATTTTATCTGTGTGGAATTAGACACAGGATAAAGTCTTAAATCCCAGAAAGTCAGTCACTATTTGGTAAAATACTATAATAATGATAATAATAATATAAAATTAATATACAAATAATATTTGGTAGTCAGGCTATTTGGTAGAAAACCTGTCTTCAGAGATGGGTGTCTAATCTCTCTTATTCTGTTAGCTTCTTATTCAGAGAGACGAAAAATCAGTTCTGCTGAAAATACTGCCTGCTTGTGTTTCTGTACCTGCCTGTGAAGATGTGGTGCACAGTTGCCAGTGCCTGTCTGCAGGTGCTGGCACTTCTCTGGTGACTGAGGTATCTGAGGCTGTGAGATAATCACCCAGCAATTCACTGCTGGGGGCCTCTCTTTAATTATTGAATGCAAGAATAGATGTATATTGAATTACCTTGCTGGCAAATATCATCTCCAGCATCTCATGTAACTCTACAATATTCTTGGCTTGCCTACTTGTGTAACATGAAATCTTCTTCAAAGAATCTAAAAAAAGGTCAGAATATGTTTTTATATATTGCTTATATTGCAGTGCATGTTTCCAAAGAATAGCAAGCTGTACATTGGCTTTGAAGATAGCCTTGCCTGGCAGTCAGTAGCATGTGATTACTCTTTAAAGGCAAGCCTGCATTTGGATTTGTAGCAAAATGAAGCAGGATGTGCATGGTACATTAAAAAGGCAACCAAAACCACAACCAACAAAAAAACACCCCCACACCCCTGGGGAAAAAAAAACCAACAAAACCCAACCAAACAAACAAAATGGGAGAGAGCAGCCTAACTTTGTTCTCACTTCTCTGCAGTATTTAATTTGTCAGGTCCTGTTGCAGAAAGTCAGGCTGATATGTCTTGAGGAAATTGCAACTGTGGTTCTGGTCCTGTGATACACAACATCACAAAGGCCTTCTGCGTCTGTGCAGGGCTTAACTGGAGTCACTTGCAGCAGCACATAAAGATGGGGTGGGAAGAGAGAAAGAAGTAAAAATCAACATCTGCATCGGTAAATTTTCACAGCTTGCAGAAATGCAAGTAAATGCCAGTGTTGCCTCTCATCCCTCCTCCCCTGTCCTGCTGTTACATACAGGTTGTAGGTGTTAGGTCTGCAAGCAATTGTTGAGAAATTGGCCAAAGATCCCTTGACCTTTAGTGCCTGTAAAATCCTCTGGATAATGTACTCTTCAGTACTCATGGGCATGATATGATTTTTATATAGGTTCTCTCAATGTGGCAAGCAAAATCTCTCATTCCTTATTTTGCAAGAGAAATAAAACATGCCTTGTCATTTTCCAAATGTACTGAATTCCATGTAATCCTGGTAACAATTTACAAAGGAAGCACATTACACAATGCTTAACTGGAAGGAAAGGCAATACTGTGGTTAATCAAACATTCTTGTCATTTACAAGTTTTGGAGAATTTCATGCTGCTGAGTGATGTCAAGCAGACAGCTGTGGAGCCCGAGATCCCTCCTTTGTAGCCACCACAGATCGGTCAAATGTAGCAGCCCTAGCAGGTGCTGACAGTGTAATTACAGTGCTCGAATTTGTAATACTGCAGGCATTGATGGACTCCTGAAGCTGGTGAAAGGAGAGCTCCATCTACTGTTGTATGGAGGGAAGGCAAAAATAACTGTCGTGGCCTTCCCCCCACACCCCTGGAAAGCTACCGGATACCACGTACTGTTTTTATTTTTTTATTTTTTCTCCCTTCTTCCTGTGGCTTCTGGAGTTCTCCATTTCAAATCCAGTGCCCTGCCTTGGATATTGTGCAGGTACATAGCTGGGGACAATCTGACAATCCCTACTTACCCATTGCTGAAGAGGCAAGGCAGACAAAGGATTTGAGGACCGCAGCATGGGAATGAAGTGACTTTTACATGCACGTACAGAATTAGGAGTAGAACCAGAAACTGACCCCAATTTATAGTTAACAGGAGGGGGTTCATTCTTCAAAATTTATTGAATGCAGAGATTTCTTGGAGAGCTGCAGGCAGCACTTGCTTTGGAGCTGCAGAAGCAGGGAAAAGGTGTATATAGCACATAGTTCTGCAGCTTTTTCCTTGATTTGGCACTGCACTTTTTTAACTTACTGTATCTCATATAGCTAAAAAAGTATTTCTTCTATAAGTATAGGTGGGCATTTATGAGAATTGAACCTGCAAAAAAAATGCACAAAAAAAAGGAGCACCCTCTCCTACCAAATTTGGAGATGCAACAAGAAATGTGAGCCCTGAACTAAGGTCTGGATGCAAGTTCTGCAAATGGCTTCTGTCTTCCAGTGCTTTCAGCTGAAATCCTACTCTCTGCCCGTTGGATAATGCTTTTGATAGGGGAGCAGATTGCCTAGAGAAGCTGTGGCTGCCCCATCCCCAGAACTGTTCAAAGCCAGGTTGGACAGGGCTTTGAGCACCCTGTCTAGCAGAAGGTGTCCCTGCCCACAGCAGGAAAGTTGGAACTAGATGAGCTTTAAGGTCCCTTCCAACCCAAACCATTCTATGTTCAAGTACTGCTTGTGCTGACCTGAGCATATGTTATATATATATATAGAAATTAGTGACCAGTTTGAGTAACTCGTAAAGCAGAGTGTGTACAGTTCTAGGAAAAAAGATTTCAGGATTTACAATACTTTTAAACAGTACTAATTTTTCTCTGCAAATGATATGCTGGTAGTGAAAGCACATTTTTATTCTGTGCTTGCAGGGAACATCAAAAGTATCTGGATTCCTAGATTTCCACAAAAAGCTTAGTTGATAGTTGCTCTGCACTGATGTCAGGGAGAGTTTGTGATTATGTCTCTTGACTGAGAGCTCATCTCAAGTTATGTGAACAGATGTTTCAGATTTGTGTTCAGCCTTGCAGAAGAGACTGAATAGTCTAGTCCTCAGCATTTTCCATCCTTCATAGTATTACCGCCACCTCGCATCTCCTGGGTATGATCTCGGATACCACATCCTCTGCTGATACTTGCAGTCCCTTTTCTGCCTTGAAGGGGAAAATTAAAAATCAACAGTGATTTTATTTGGGGGTTTGGGGTGTGTTGTTTGTTTGTGGGGTTTGTGGTTTTTTTGTTTCTTTGTTTTTGCTGGATTTTTCTTTACCATGAAGCTGAAATGGAAACTCTTTAAAAGAAAAGGAGAGATTTATTTTTTTCCAGCCTAGTACTTTTCTTGTGAGGTGGTACTGAGTGAAACATGTGAGTAGAGGGTATTCAGAGGCCCCTACCTAAATGTTTTATTAATGCTGGCCTTTGCAATACATAAAGAAGTTTTTCTATCTAGGTATGTGTCTTGACTGCTTTGGAATGAGGCTTCCTGTGGATGCAGGATGTATCAAGGGCAACACAAGTCACGGTTGAATGTTGGATCAGAGAGGCACAGACACTGCCTGTACCAGGGCTGGGAGTACAGCTGTGGCTGTTTTCTTCTTACTGTTACAGTTGGGTGCAAGCAGAGGTCCCACAGCCTTGTTTGGCCTACTCTGATAACCAGCTTGACCTCTGGCTTGGTCACAGCCAATGTAACACAGGTGCCTTTGTCAGGGAGATGGACCCTGCTGGTCCTTGGAGCTTCAGCAGGAAAATACAACTTTGCGAGTTTTTCTAGCTCTGACAAATGTGCTAATAGCATTGAATTTTCTTTTGTGACGTGATCCATAGCTCTCTGAGCATATTACAGACATTACACTAATTAACTCTGTACTTGCTTACCAATAATCTGTAACTTCAGAGCTTCATGCCTGTTTGCTCAAATGCCTTTTACTTGTCAGTGTTTTACTGTATAGAGCTGCAACTATTACTGTAAAACTGTAACAAACTAAATCCGTCTAACCCACTCTGGGAAGATACCGTCTTTCCACATCCTGGTGCGTGTTTTACAGCTCAGAAGCTCTTAATGTAGCAACTTGAATGCATACAGCAAGAGGAACAACAAAAAAAAACATAAAATACTTCTCATGACGCAGCTGTCAACAATTAGACTGTGTGAGGCTTTGCTAGCAGAGGTTATGAAGAAGCCCATGGAAATCTGAAACAGCTTTCATAAGAAAGCACTGAAAATACGTGCCAGAAACTGAGGAATAGATTGCAGATGCCAAATATATGTCTCTGCAGACTGTCGGAGAACAATTTGGTTTGACAAATGTAGCTGTGCAGAAGATGAACTGTCAGGCTGCAGAGCAGCAGTGTACAAAAATGATGAAGCAAGATTAAGCATGCCTGATACTGGATTTTATGGGAGAATTCACCCATCTATTCAATGGCTAGATCCCACAGACTGCTGGGAGATGGAGGACCCTGAATTCCTTCAAACAATGGTGTTTAATTTTTATACTATGCCTGACATCTGTAAACCCTCAAGACGCATTTTAAGAAAGAAGAAGATATGGTGGTATTCACCCATGAACTGGGGCACGGTGCTGGAATGGTCTTTGAGAGGCTGGAGAGCAATGACTCGGTGGTACTGGAAAGACACGTTGAAGCCTCACAGTCCTCAGCATTGTTCCTGCAGGGCTGGAGGGGATCAAGTCTGTTGTAAGAACTGAACAAAGAGATGAAAATGTTAGAGGAGTGCTCACAGCAGCTCTGGCCCCAACAGCCTGGCAGACTCTGTGGGGTTGGAGTGCCTGTTCCCAGGGACTGCAGAAGCAGGCTGGCCAACCACGTGTTCCCCAGGGCTGCTGCAGCCAGTGCGGCAGAGCTGTCCCCATCCTCAGAACAGCCTTACCTTGGGTGGGAGCTCTCAGCAGCCAAAGAACACAGAGGCATTAAATTATCATAGGCCTTCACTTACAGTGCAGTGAGACCAGGCCATAGGCACTACATAGCCCCTGAAGGTTTGCTTCTACTGCAGAAGTCTTTGTAGCTTAGTCTCTGCGCGTCTCTGAGTTTCCCAGAGCTTTTGGCACTGTGTAATGCGGAGACTGGCTCACCCTTTCCTTGGTCACCTGTTCCTTTCACAAAGCATTTGCTGGATTCTCCCAAATTAGTGATCTACTCTACTGTCTAATGCTACAAGCTAAGTTTGCCCATAGTAATGTAGTCTGTTAACAGCAGAGGGTTTGAATGCGGCTGGAAGCTTCCTATGTCCCAAGACTCTTGATTTGGTCATGTTACTGTGCTTGAGGAGAACGTGAGGGTGGTGGGAAGTGGGGATTTGCAGGGCTGCAGCAAGTGGGTCTGAATTTCCATCAAAAATAGCTGAACTGTGATGTTTTCTCTCGACAGAACTGGTAAGAGGCCACAGATGCTTGCTTTCTGTGATTCAGAAATTTGCAAATCTTCTTTGATTCACACCTTATAAGTAAAATTAGCTTGTGCCTTGCTGTTGCCAAACCTTTTCAAAGCAGAGATATTTGTACAAAGGAATTCAGTAACAGAAACAGAATTCACTTGTGGATCAGATTACTGTTATTTCTGGCTGGAAGCAGCACCAGAAATACTCACAGGGATTTCCATATTGCCTTTTGAAAGATGTGCATATTGTTGATAGAAAAGTAGGTATTTGGGAGGATAATTCATGTATGTTGAGAGACAGGAAGGGAGATGAGCTCCACAAGGCTGTCACAGCCATGAATGAGTGTTTAGCTTTGCATTGTAACGTTCAGTCACTTTTGAAATGGGGATCTTTAGCTGTTGTTGTTGAGAATGTTGTGACGTGAGCTACAATTGCTGCTGCTTGGGAGATGTTTCCAGCCATAAGTCTAAGCTTTCATTCAAAGCACAGTTTTTATGCTGATTCTGTATTGGCATCCTAGAGAGTTGTGTCAAACATCTTCCTGCATGTGACAATTCTGTAGATGATGCTTAATGAAGGGAAAAATTTTTATGTTAAAGTAGTGATCATTTGTGATACTGACAAATGCGATGTTACCTTAAAACCCGTCGTATGGGAGCATCAGTCCAAAGAAGTCTGGTGTTTTAAATACATGCTGATCAGTGTTGTATGTTTTACATCCAGCTTTAAATAAAGCCTCAGTCCACTGGATAGTGCTCTCTACAGGGACAGACCCTAATGTCATCTGAAGAGGTGGGCTCAGCAGCTAATGGACCTGCACAGCCTGCAGAGGAGGAGCTGGACACCGGGAAATGGCCGGCAGTGACAGTGAAACATCCTGTGGATGCCAGGGCAGAGCAGATGCCTCCAACAGCATTTAGCTACCTGGGGTAGCCAAGAATAGCTGTAAACTGTGGACTTTTAATACAGGTACCTGATTGCTTGTAATACGGTTGATTTTTAGAGTAAAGTCAGAGTCTTCTGATCATATCCCTAAATGGTGATAAAAATGGAGAATAAGTGGATGTCTGCAGTATAATATAGGACATTTTTATTCCTGGCAAACTGAGAATTTTAAAGCAAAAGACTATAAAGCAGTTTTACTTATGTTATGTTGGAAATATGGTGGGTTATATTACTTTGCCCCAAAGTTTATATTATTATTACTTCATGTTACTGTTAAGTGAAGTCTTACTAAGCAACAACATGGCTTTGTGGCCATCTTGGCTAGGTTTCTTCCTTCTGCTGCATGGACTGTGCACAAAGAAGTGTATCTCCAAGGAGTGAATTTTTTGGCTCTTTGGTAATGCGTGTAAAAGGGGACAGCAACATATGGGCTTGGCATACTTCAGGGGATGACTGTGGGAACCTGGGAATGTTTCATACCTTCAGCAAGTGTAGGAAGAAGGGAGGAGGAGCGACCAACCAGCTGCAGTGAGCTGTGTGACTGCACTTAATTACATAGCTGCTCATAGGAGCAGAAGCAGCACTGGAGAAGCCCAGGTCTTTATGGCAGTTAAGGTGAAGAACACATCTTATACCATGTTCCTTCCTTCCACATGTGTCACAGCAGAATTGGGAGGTTCTTGCAAGAAGAGTATCTGGACCAGAAGGTGCAAATGAAATTGCTGTCCAGACCAAAAGCAAGCCAGGTGCTGATGAAAGAATGGAAGAGGGACTGGTTCGGAAGCTTGACACTATCAGTGATCAGAGGCTTCAGTTGCAAGTGGAGGCGGTAGCACTTTATGGCTTTTCCAGATGTACAGATGAGGAGATGTATTTATGGATCAGGAACTCCAAATGTTGTATAGAACTAAAAACCCACTGGCAGAAGGGCATGCACAGAGTACTTGCATCAAAAGCCTGCAAGAGTCTGTGTGTTGCCATATAATTCACAGCAGGTCTTCATCACATTTTCTCTGAGATCGGGGCCAATGACTTTGCAGCTGTAATGGCAATACAGAATCATAGAATAGTTAGGGTTGGAAAGGACCTTAAGATCATCTAGTTCCAACCCCCCTGCCATGGGCAGGG
>JAOEHX010014051.1:7966-20873 GCA_025448015.1 Bolborhynchus lineola | reverse complement strand
AGCCTGGCTCCAGAGCAGAGCTGCTCCGGCCCTGCAGCAGCTCCATGGCCTCCTCTGCCCTCACTCCAACAGCTCCACGTCCGTATTTCTTGGCTGGGGTCTCCAGAGCCCCTACACCACTGCCTGCAGTACAGCATCACCGAGCAGCTACTCCCCACCTCTGCGGAGCCACCAGCTACATCCTGGGACCAGGGGTGCCCCGTGGTCACTGGCGCAGCAAACCACACAGGCAGGGCCCTGCAACAACAGCAGCGAGGGAAGGAGAATGCACCAAGACATGACCCCTTTGGAAAGTTCTTGGTAATTTCCCTACCCCATTCTGAAGATGTTGCACTGGATCCTCTCTCCTCACAAGATCATACTGTTTCGTACACTATATACATATATATGTGTCTGTACCAGACTGCTGGGGCCACCGCTTTGAAAGCCCAAATCAGCTTGGTTTCACAATAAGAAATCCTGTGGGTTTTCCTCCTCTCAAGCAAAATTCTCCACCTTTTAGGCACATAATTGCAGCCTCCAACACCCCCACCCCCCCCATCCTTTCTGCAGCATTTTGAGATTGGGTTTTTAAGTCTTTTTTCCTTTTTGTGTTTCCCAAAGCAGCCAACTGCAGTTCCTAACCCCTAAAACTCCCTGGTCACAGCACCAAGAGCATCCAGAAGTGCACCTTGCTAAAAGGGACAAACATCAGCGGAAGCAGAGATGTGCCGGGGGCACTCAGATGCTCTCATTACACTCGACCACGTCGCATTGGTTTGGGAAGAAGAAATAAAACACATTCATTTGATTTCATCTTTGCTTCAGGTTTGAGATTCATTCACACTTCAGATACAGGCTATTTATAAATCACAGAAAGCTTCATCTGAGAAGACACTGAAGCACACTGGAAGGGAAAAAAACAAATCCTTTCACAGCTGAACAGATTGGGATGAGATGACAGAAATCCTGACAAGTCTTAGGGAAACCAGAGGATGATGGTATTTATACCATATATATGCACAGGGAGAGGTGACATTTCCTTTCAGGAGCCCCACATTCACCCCTGGGGTGAGAAATTTCCCTCTAACACCCATAGCGGTGGTGTGGAAAGCCCTGGGAATGAGGGCAAGGCCGATCCAGTTTATGTCCTGGATGATGGTCACATTGAAAGATAAGGGGAAAAATAAGGGAACAGAATATTCCAATCTCAGTTGCCCTCTTTTATGAGCAGGAAAGCCATTTGGACTGGAAACATCACTGCAATACATCTGAGCTCTACCTGCAGTTACATTAGTTCCATATAGACTAGACCTTATAAATGAGGACATAAACGGAAAGTTCTCTGTCCTAAGGAAGAGCTTCCTGATCACTTGGGATGAGCTCCGAGGAGCACAACTGCTTTTGTAACCAAGGGAAGAGACAGAAACACGAGGACTCACCACAGGGGATGGGGAAAGTGCAATGTTGCCTATTGACGCCTTCAGCTCGTCCACCGTGGCCGCACTCTTCAGGATGTCTTTAGCCTGCAAAGGCTTGATCTTGATGTTGAACTTCTTATGTGCCTCCTCTTCCTCTTCGGATTCACTCGAAGAGTAGAAGTGCTTTCCTTTGGTAGGTAGAGCACAGTTAAAGAAGGGTTTCTCCTGCTGTGAGGGTAGGGCCGTGGCATTCAAAGGCTCCAGCATCCCTGAAGAGTGGGAATGAGGGGTTCCCAAAATGATTATCCCAAACTCCCATGGATGGGATTAGTGGGCAGGGGCAGAAACTCCTGCAGTGCCTGCCACTGCTGTGATGCATCAGTGCTTTATCCATATGCAGGAACTGATGTTCACATGACAAAGCCAGCCCTGGTTTAGCCCAGCAGTGATGTGCATCGGTGCCCGCATTCCTGGACCATGCGCAGGCTCTCGCCTTGAACATTACATGTGTGCCCATCACAGATGGGATAGAACATCACGTTCCCCATGGGACACCCTGCTGGGATGCTCCCGGCGGTGCTCATCACACCTCCTGATTTCATGGCAGTGGGTCAAAGGCAATTAAGATCACCCTCTGCTCCACTGCCTCAGGTAGTTCCCTGTGGGAGCAAGTTAGAGCTGGGGAGTGACAGCTCAAAAGGGAAATAGGAAGGGGGAGGGAAATAATCACAGAATCACAGACTGGCCACTTACTTCTTGGCCCCATTAGGCACTGGGAACTACTGTAAGGTCTCCCAGAGCCTTCTCTCCTTTAGGCATGATAATAATAACAATAATAATAACAACTATGTCAGTGGCCTGCCTGTGAACCGCAGCTCATCTTACAGTTGCTAACCCAAGAGGCAAAGCCAGCCATAAAGGATATAGCCTGGTTCCTCCGGTCGGATGCTGTATCCTTCCTCATCGAGCTCGGGTGAGTTCTGAACAGGGCACAAAACCAAAACCACAAAAAAAAAGAATTAGGAATGCTAATTCCATCCCTGGAAAGCTGGAGCAGCTCCTTCCTCCTGCAGGAAGAGATGCCCATCACAGCTCTCTGCAGCCTAACCCCACTGGTGGGGCCCTGGGGCTGCATGAAGTCAATGGCACCCAAGCTCTGGCATGGCCTTGCTGCAGATGTTGGCAGCGCTGTTTTTGCAGTGCTCAGTCTTTGCAGAAAGACATTTGCAACCCTTGGTTGCAGCCCAGGGTTTTGTCTCTGTAACTGCAACATCCCTCAGACCTGGGCAGAGCTTCTTGGAGCCACGCAGTTTCTGGGCAGTTCCATACAACCTAACTGACATGTTGCTATGAAATGCATATCTGGACACAGCCGGCACCTGGACATCACCCAAGAGGGCCATGGACACTCCTCCCTCCCCCTGCAAGAGCCACAAGACAGTGTGTGAGCACAGCCCAGGTCCCCATTGGGAGCTGCATGGGTGCTGGATGGAGGGGGTGCTCCTTGGGGCACTTACGTATCTGTCCCAGTCGATCTCTGCATAGAATCCATTCGGGGCTCCATTTGCTTTCTTCTGCAACACATTGGAAAGGAAAATGTCCATGTTTGAAGGAAACAAGAACACAATATCTCTTGTACGTGTGCACTGACACAGCTGGGATGGCAGTAGGCACTGCTGCAGCTGCCCCTGCAAGCACTACGGTGAGCTGCTCTGCACATGCACATCAGCCATACACAACAGCACTTCCCACTTCTGGAATGTCTTCCACACCAGAGGGCTAAAACGGCTTTTATTGAGCATTCATGAAGTGATCTGAACTTAAGAGGGGACAACTTAAGCAAGAGATGAAATGACCATTTCTCCATGTGCTGCGATGCTCAACCCATGGACCGAGCTGGCAGCAGTGGGTTTCCCCTTGCCCATCGAGCGCAGGTAGCTCCACTATTCATAGGGAGATATTCACCCTCCCCAGAACACATGGAAAGCAGGATTCAGTTTGTGCTATTCAGCAGCCAAGCCACCCATGGAATGAGCTGGGCTGCAGCAGTGAGCAGTGCCTGGGCTAACCCAGCTGTGACCATGGAATCCCAGACTGGTTTTCATTGGAATACAGCTTAAAGCTCACACAGGTCCAACCCCCTTCTTCTCCATCCCAGAGAAGCTGTGGCTGCCCCATCCCTGCAGTGCTCAAGGCCAGGTTGGACATGGGCTTGGAGCAACTGCTCTATGGAAGGTGTCCCTGCCCATGGCAGGGGTTGGAGCTGGAGGAGCTTTAAGGTCCCTTCCAACCCAAACCAGGCTGGGATTCTATGCTGCGGACAGGAGTGGGAAATGGGAAAAGCGGGAGCGGGGCCCGGCGGGGGCTCTCCGTCTCCCGGTGCCATGTGCGGCGCTGGTTTCCTGGCTCGGAGCGCACAATCCCGGGGACCCATTCCACGCTCCATCACTTCCCTCTTCCCGAGCTCAGCCGCCGGCTCTCCGCCGCGGGCCCTGTAGGGGGCGCTCACGCCGTGCGCAGCGCCAGAGTCCTCCTGCGGGCCGCGGGTTCGAGTCCTGCAGGGAACGCTCCTGCGGATGGGACCGAGCTTCACGTCCCGAGCCGCGGCTTCAGAGCTCGCAAACTGCATCCCAGCGATGCCCGGCAGCCTGGGACAGCGGAACAGCGAGAGCAGCTGCTGCGGCAAAGGGCTGTTGGCTGGGAGCTGGCTCAGCGCAGAGCGCAGCTTCACACGCACCCAGAACTGCCTTCGAGGCTCTCTGCCCTTGGGATGCTCCTGCACCGCCTGAGCTGGGTGTATCCTCCCTCTTTAGCCTGGCTGGAGCCCTGCGTTACCCTTATCTTTGGTCTCGTCCCGCTCATGCATCGTTTGAACGAATCCCTCTGGTTATCCTGGTTCCTGTACCCACTTCCAAGAGCACCATTTGGTCTTTTGAGCTCTCTTTATTCTCCCTTTGCTGGTGCTTACAAAATACCATAGGCTCTGGGCCAGCCTTTACAGGAAGGTCTTTCCTCCTGCCCCAGCAAAAACCTCTCAGCAGATGGGCAGAGGTGGCAGCAGAGATCACGATGGCCCAAAGCCATCACCCTTTGGGAGACAGTTCTGGATCTTGGGCAATTCTATGATTTTTAAAAAGGATGGAGAATTTTCTTGTCTGATTTTCATCTGTAACAGCCAGAGAAGGTCCAGCACTAACTGGGATTAACTGGGAAAAGGGGGAGGACCCAGGATATGCAGTTATTTCAGGGCTGGTGGGAGATTATGTGCAGCCCCAGGCAGCCCAGCTCTTTGCACACATAAGGGTCCCTTCATAAGCCTGTTACTCAATTAAAACACAGCTCGAGGTCTCTGTGAGATATTTTCCTTCCTCTCAGCTTTTACCTTCTTTGGTGCAATCTTATTTATCCTACTCAGAATCCTGAACTTTGCTCTGGATCAGGACCAAAGCATCACCATCAGAGGAGAATTCTTGCTCCTCTTGATCAACTCAGGTATTTCTGATGCAAACCCCACGGAAAGCAGCTGAACGAGGAGGTTAAACACATGCAGTTACGTACCTTCCACTGCCTGCTCTGGGGAGCAAGCAAGAAGAAATGAAGAAGTTAGGAATGAATTATCCACCAGAAACACTTTTGAGTTTTGTATCTGTATTCCTCATAGGTGCCATTTTCATATGAATACAAAGCCTATATGTACTTAGGAACATTATGCATATAGGAGATATAAAGGACGTTGGCTAAATTGGAGATAATTTTGCTTTTCTGTATACACAAATATAGATGCACACATCATTACCATTTTATTGATGTGTGTGTGTTTACACACACAGATCTATTTACATATTCATCGGAATGCCGTATGGATTGAATGCTATCAGAGGCAGCTCCCAGATAAAAGCAACCCTGGGAGCTAATGAATGTAAAAAAGAAGAAAACAAATATAAACTAGTGATAACTCGGCCTCACCTTTTTCTTATGCTACTGGAAGTAAATGACATTGCTGAACAAATACATGTTTTAACTCCACAATCTGCTGCAGTGGAGGTGGTCACAAACAGCTCCCTCCTTGTTCAGCTCCCTGGCTTTCTATTTTGAAATAAAGAATATCACAACTTTGCTTGGAAACCAAGCTGTAAGCATCACTTTGCCCCAGATCCACTGAAATATCCTCCTTGGTGCAGCTGTTCAATGCCATGGAGGCACCAGGTCAACCCATCATCTGCCTGGCTGCGGGGGAATGGTGGGCTTGGGATGCGAATTCGAGCAGGTTTCATCAGGTCTTGCTTTAAAGCAGCACCAGCGGGTTTTGCTGTGGTAAATACATCCAGATAGGACATTCCTCGCTGCTCCCCTCCTCAGTGTGCTCCTAGCTCACGTGGAAGAGGCTGGAGAATGGGAAACAGGAAATTTCAGCATTGATGTGGAGTTTCACACCTTTTCTGAGATGATATTTCAATTTCTGCTTTTTTTTCCTCCTCTTTCTTTTCCCTGCAACTGTTCTTGGTGTTTCAAAACCAAATGAACATGAGCTTTGAACACTGGATGCTCTCCTGAAGGGCAGGTGCCTCGTGGACCCCCCACCCCAAGTATTTGTCAAAGATAGATGTGAAACTGGTGCACGTGAGACTCCTTCAGTGCGGTTCAGACCTGGTTTATTGCAGTGGATTCTCGTCCACAGACAAGACAACGTGAAGATAGGATTTGGAGACAAAAAACATCATTGGAAGAGCAAAAGCCCGTCCTCAGGAGAGCTGCAGCCGCCTCTCAGCTCCCTTTGAATTGCTCAGTGCATTACTTGCTTTGCAATTTCATTCCCTTTCCTAGGAGCAGCCTCAGCTTTATGTTTCCCTTTTAAGCTGATTAAAATAAAGTATTTGAACAAATGTCATGGGCACTTAGAAATCTCTCCTCTGTTTACTCTCCTTTGCTTTCATCCTGTCCACCTTTGGCAGTACCAGCTCTTAAAGCCTTGAGTGCTGTCTATCTAAATTAATGCATCTTGTAGGCAGGGTACAGATTCATTATTATTTTGTACATTGGAAATACACCTTTATTAAGTCTCCATGTTTTTTTCTGATGGTTGAATAGTTGAGCTTCTTTATAAACCATCAGCGAAGAGATGGTGGCTCCTTGAGATCCATTAGGTACATACCCCTGGGAGCGTGTTCTTCATCCAACAAGCATTTAGTCAGTGCACAAAGCAGGCCCCAAAGAACCAATTTTGTGTTCTTCCAAACATCTGCCATTGCACACATGTTTCCTGGAGGTCCAGGGCAGGTTTCCACCTCAGGGTACCACTCCTGCATTCCCAAGGATTGCATGGTCCTTGGACAGCCCCATCCCCGGAGCCAGAGCTCATGTGCCTTCTTTCAAGCCATGTTGTCACTGTAGCTGTCCTCCTTCTCCTTCCTTCCTCCTCTCCACTCACAGGAGATGCCTCCTCCTGGGCACAGAGCTGCTGCTCCCCCATTACATTCACTTTGCATGGTGGGCATGAGGTTGATACCCACCTGGAAGAGCATCATCATGTTTCTCCAAGCAGAAAAGTCCATAAACCATTAGATGAATGGTTCCCCAAAGCAACACGAGCAGTTCCATACATTAACCTTTCCAAAGATGATTGTTAGGCCTCTGAGGACACCAACAAGTATTCATGATCCTGAGCAGTCTCACGTGGAGCCTCCACCCACATCCCTGAGCCCAGGAGCTCTGTTTAAACTCAGCAGTTGGCCTTCAGCCGTAAGCTATGATGGAGGGGTGCTGGTCTGAGCACCTAACCCAGGTGACAGTCAAGGAGTGTCTGAGCACTCCTGTCAAGAAGGGAATGGAAGTCCATATTTGAGGGTTTGAAGTGATCCAGCAATGTGCTGGGCCACACATGAGACCTGAGCTGCTGTGGGAAGAAATGAGGCTGAGTTTAGGTTTGATCCAGCTTCGGATCTAGTTTATGCCATAGAATGGGTGGGGACAAGGTGGGAAGGAAGCCACAGGAGCTTTGGGACTTCTCTTGGGGATGGTGGTATGTTGTACTAGCAGAGACTGGATGGAAAGCCAGGACCCCCATTCCTGCAGGAACTGGTGGTACCAGGGAGGGGACGGATGCGTCTTTGGGGACATCTTGGACCACATCAGTGAGATGCTGGAGGTACAGCATGTGGCTGCTACAACCCCCCTGCAGCCCATGTCTGGCCTGGACTTTCATATTTGCTCCCCTGAGCAAACACTTTCTGTGCAGTTTGATTCTTCTGGGAGCAAGAATCTGTCTTTGGGGGAAAGACAGTAAACTGTGTTACCCAAAGGGTCATTTTAGGGAATTCCCAGCCTCTTCCAAGCCCACACCCCTGCCAAGCAGCTCCTGTTTCCCATTCCCTTGTTTCTGCAGGAGCTAATGGAACTGCACTGGCCCCACACAGCGCAGGTGGTTGGGGCTGTCACCTTGCTCTCACTCTATATCCCTGGAAGCTCTCAGCAGGAGGATCATGGGGTGATGCTGATGGCAAGGGCAATGGCAGTTGTGACACAGCCTCTGGTGGCCAATGGAAAAGGCCATGCAGGATGCTCTGTGCCACTTCTAGTCATGCTGGTCCTGGATGGCTGTGCTGGCACTGGGCACCATCTGAAGCAGAAGGCTCTGCATGTATAATGTCCTTGGCTTGCACCCAGTTCATGTCTCCAGCTGAGGCCCTCACCTCCACAGCTTCCTTTAGCCCCCACGTAGCTGGGAGGCCTGTTCCTGGACTCTCAAACCACTCTGGTTTCCCCAGTGAGATGCTCACTCTGTGTTTCCAGGGCTCTGAGCACAGATGTGTTTATTTAACTGATTTCCATACGTTTCTTCCTGTGATGCAGATTGCAGAGCTGTGGGCATCACATGAAGGCAGGGTAAAAAAATCAATTTAACTCCCATCTGAGTTGCACAGAGAAGGGAATAAATGGCAAGTTGTTTTTACAGCCACAATTGTGATTGTTCCCATTGCCAGCTGGGCCAGGTCCTTCTGCTGCAGGAGCTGCAGCCCTGGCCAGGAATACCAGAGCTTGTATTGGGTCAAACAAATTGCTGTGTGTGGGTCAAACAACTTCAGAGAACACAAAAACCTGCAGAAAGAGTTGAAAAGTGCACACTTATACTGGTTTCAGGCTGGAACGAGGAGCACTGATTGTCCAAGCCCACAGCTTGCAGGGGTAGATGCAGATACAGATAAAGAGATTACATATACCTTGATAGCCCTTGAGGATGGGCCCATGGGGAGGTGTTCCGCTGATGCCACTTTCCAATCCCTGGTGCTGGTGGTCACACACTGGGTCAAGGGCAGGTCCCATCCATGGAGCAGCACATGCTTGTCACTGCAAAGTCACATCAAGGTAGACCTGACCATAGTATCCAGGATGGGAATTTGGTGGGTAAGAAATATCTGTGACTTCATCAGCACTGTGGAGCTTTTAATGTGAAACTATGGAAGTAACTCCAAGAGAATGAGTAACTCCAGAAAGTGAGGTGTGAATGTTTGTAAGGAAAACAGGCTGATGGCTAAAACAGACGCGGTGACCAGAGTCAGAGGAGCAACGCTGGATGTGACACCTTGTGCTGTTGGCTAATAGGGGTGGAGAGGAAGCACTGTCCCAGAGCCTGCCCCAGCCCTTCCCAGACCGCTTCTTGCTGTGGGAAAAGGGGAAGTCCAAGGTGAGCTTTCGGAGCACAGAGCGTGTCCCTGGTTGTGGGGGTCAGCACAGCTCTGCCCACAGGGAGTCCACATGTCCAGGCTCTGGCCAATGTGCTGGAGCATCATCAGGGTGCTGGGGCTGCCCCTGCACTGCATCAGGCACATGCTAGGTTGGGTTTCCCACTGCTCTTCCCCTGCACTGCCCTCCGGGGCCAGGGCACAGGCAGTTGCAGATAGTGCTCTGTAACCAGGGGCTGGTGCTGAATGTTCAAACCCCACAATTCGTGGTACCCATTAGTGGATGACTCAAACACTGTTTCTAAAATCACATATCTCGAGTTCTGAGTATCTGCTTTGCTTTCTGAGCAGCAGTGTTTCCATTTTCAGGCTTCCCTTTAAAACCAAAGGGTGAGCTTGTTTTTTGCCTTCACATCAGTAACCAGACACAAGCCACGTGAGGGGCTTTGCAGCTGCAGGAGAGGAAAGAAAATGTCAAACCTTGTAAGGGACCAGAAGCCCTGTGCTTGGGGATGGGTTTAGGCTCAGCCATTGTAGCAGGTCCTGCTCAGCCCTGTTCCTCGCAGAGCTCTGTGTTGCAGCCTCCATTGCCTCCATCTCCTCCATCCCCGCTGGACACAAAGCTGGGGAGACCTTCACTGAAATGATGCCAGAGCCTGCTCTGGACCTGCCCTCTATACCTGGGATGCCCATAGGACAGAAGATGCTTTGGTGCCAGATGATGCAGCTGCAAGCCCAATGCTCAAGCACTGACACTTTTTCGCACTCCATCTCTCCCTTCCAGGAAAACGCTCTGAGAAAACATCCTACACACAACATTTGGCTCTGATCTAAATAGGAAGGGGGAATTTGGCTACACTGAGTTGGATTGGGAGCAACCAGGGCACCAGACACTGCTCAAAGAGATGAGCTGATTCCCCTCACCTTACTATACTCCATCCCAGGTAAACTAGCACCTACTTGTGCATCATCAGCATTTCCACATGCCATACGAAGCTTTCCTTGGACAGCCAAAGCAGTCCCAGGTGCCTGTGGGATATTTTGGGGACAGTTCTATGGAAAGCCCCTCTGCAAAGTCCCCTTATTTACAAGCTCCTTCCCACATCAGCTCCCAGCCCAGCACCAGCAATGCAGCAACTCCATGGCAATATTTATGGCCACGGTGCACTCATTTGATCATTTGTCTTCATTTATTGAGTTTATGTTTGGTCTCTTTAATGAGGCAAATGTATTTGTGCCCTCTTATAAAAGCTGTTTGGTGATAGAAAAAAAAACAGTGCTTGCAGTGATTACACCAAAATGCTGATGTACCCCCAGCAGAAGGCTGTCTGGGGAGTGTAACTGGAGAGGTGGCACTGCAGTGCTGGTCTGTGGATCTCCTGTCCCTGGGGTGAGATCCTGGCTGGGGCTGGTGCTGGCCATGCACCAGAAGCCTGAGCTTGGCCGTGTTTAGCGGTGGTCTCAAAATCCCCCAAACCCACACATTTCCCCTTGGCTCACATCTGAGAGGAGCAAGAGACATGGCCATGGCATGGGAAGGGTGTTGGAGAGGGATCCTTTCTGCCTCAGCACATCACATCCAGAGGCCAGCAAGCAGCACAGGTGCCTTTTCAGCAAGTGGGTGCCTTCCGATGCCAAATGTGTCTGTAAAATCCTGCCCAAACACTCAACTTCCTGGTCGCTGAGGGAGGAGAAGGGTTAAGCTTTCCAAAGCAGAACATTTCATCTCAGAAACCAAAAGTTCGCACTCTCCACCCAAAACAGCATTGATGACCAGGGTGTATTGGAGCCTGTCAGCTCTGTTTTGCTCTCTGTTGTTAAGAAACCTGCTGCTCCCCGCCTGAAAAATGTCAGAGGGAAATTGAGCAATAACATTTTCCCTTTCCCTGCTGCCACTCCTGCTTTCCCTCAACAGCAACTGGCGTTTTCCAAGCATCCTGACAAGCTCTGAGCCACAGGGTGCTGCTGGAGCAGGGTGTAGGAGGATGGACCCTGGTACCTGCAGAGCCCAGGGATGCCCAAACACGATGCGTACTGCTTGTCCCCAGGGCATGGGCAGAAACATGAGACCCCATCTTGGATGAAATCTCCCTCTATAAAAGGAGAGGGTAAGGAAAAGGAAGCAAAGGGTTTGGTTCAGGTGTGTTACAAAGATGGAAAGACTTGGATATGAATCACAAGTGCCACAACGGTACTGGAGTAACAACACTGTGATGCTGAGAGTAGCAGCACAAGGAGTGGCTCAGTGTGGTGGCAGTTGTAGTTGCTTCAGCTACTCAACAGCTTAAAAACATGGAGATCAGTTAAAAGCCAAGTCACTCACACTTTTTACCCCATTGCTATGAGCTGGGCTCAAGATGCTGCCACCTCCTTGGCTGCCTGCAGGGACGAAGCCTCAGGTTTTCCTGTTTGGGTCAAAAATAGGGGCTGCACAACACTCCGAAAGTGCCAGCTAATAGAGGTGGGATGGGGCATGTACAAGCTGGCACCTAGAGCTTATTGGGATGCAGCCCATCTCTGATCATGTCACCTCACTTGGTGGTAGATGCTCAGTGCTGCTGGAGCCAGGATTGCCCAGGTAACATCATTTGGGCTGGAAAACCACCAGGCTGTCCTGCTGGTGCCTGTGGACCACGTGTGTTAGCCAGCTGAGTTGCTTTTCCTGCCCGTACAGGAGCATCGCACAGCCAAAGTGCTTGCTCCCAGCATCAGAGCTGAGCAAACCAGAGCAAGACCTGGGAAGGGCTTTGCGTGCTCAGGGACATCTCTCACTGACATCAAGGCAAGTGCAGGCGTCTTGGCAATTACTGCAGAACTGAGCTTGCAATTGTGCTGGTTTTGTTCGTGTTCATCTGAAAGCCTTTGACACATCCATGCTGTATGTTTCTTTTATGAATATGCAAATCAAAGCAGTGAAATTACAGATAATGATATGTAGTCAAAACTTTTCAGAAGTTAATGCATATTCCTTATTTTGCAGATTTCTATCACATTTGTATTTGCAAAATAGATGAGATAACACCGCTCCAGAGAACAGCTTTCTTGTCACCAGAGCAGCCATACACCTTTCAAATCCCACCACCAGGGTCCATCCTGCAGGATGGGGACACAGTGTCCAGGCCCCTGGAGAGGAGCTGAGCTGACGAGTGGGGTCGAGGGCTGGGACCAAAGCACTGTCCTGTTATGGATCTGGGATAAAACCCTGCAGGGAAACCACATCAGAGCCCATGCTTCCCAAGCAAGCTGGGCACAGGAGGTGGATGTCACTGCATGGGGTGCCCAGCACTGTGGAGATCAGCCACAGTGTCCTGTGCAGCCCAGAGGGGTTCCTTTGAAAGGATAAATCCTAGTTTGATCATTTGTTGCTGTCTTGTTACAAATCCAGCTTCAGACACAACGGTAACATAATACCAATGCAATAAAATACTTTTGAAGGTGAGGATATCTTTCCAAAAAGCAATTGAATATTTATCCAAAGTGCAGCATTGTTGATAAAATAATACTGCTTTGGTGGGGCTTCTTGTTAAGGGGCAATATGGGGAATTTTGCACAAATATTTGGTTTTACTCTGCTTTAGGAGAAAGTGGAAACATGGGGTTTGACCTGAATCAGACCCACTCGCTGTTTTCCCACAATGTTCCCCATTACCAGGTGAGATGCCACACTCACCTCTCTCTGTTCCTCAATCTGCTGTGCAGAGTTAATTCACTGACAACCATGTAGGCTGTAGTAGCATGCTCCATCCCTTTGCCCATTGAGTGTTTCATGGCAAATCCATGGGGCTGACCCCCACCACCTGGGCTGGGCACTCTGCTGGGCCTCCTGCAG
>JAOEHX010014050.1:0-15333 GCA_025448015.1 Bolborhynchus lineola | reverse complement strand
AACAGTTCCATGTCCTTTTTATGCTGAGGACCCCAGAACTGCACACAATACTCCAAGTGAGGTCTCACAGAGCAGAGCAGAGGGGCAGCATCACCTCCATGACTGCTGGACACGCTCCTGTTGATGCAGCCCAGGATACGGTTGGTTTCTGGGCTCTGAGCGCACACTGCAGCCCCCTCATGTTCATTTTCTCATTGACCAACACCCCCAAGGCCTTCTCTGCAGGGCTGCTCTGAATCTCTTCGTTCCTTATCCCAGAAGAAAGAACCTCCTACAGATAAGCCGAATGCAGTTTGTGGGTCAATGACATTACTAGGGATGATTTTGATTGACATGATCCAGATTTTACAAGATTTTCATTTCAACTCCTGTCAAAACACAAGAGTGAGTTGGAATGCGAAGCCTGTCTCCAAAATGCAGGCAATATAATTAAGAAGAGACTTTGCATGTATTTCAGAGAGCATTTGAATGCTGAGGGTGTTGCAGGCTTTCATTTCAAATTTAATCGTGCTGAACAGGGGAGATGAAGGTGGTGGAGCTTTTTTGTTTCTTGATGGGGGCAAACCTGTTAATGGACTGCATGAATTGATTTTTGTGTTGTACTTTGTCTAATCAAACAAAACTAACTAGAAAATCCTTGGAACAGGTTTCTATGCGGCCGGTGTTAGGATTAGCAGCGCATCCTCATGTATTAGGGAGCCAGTTTGTTGGTTAATGAGAGGAACCATAAAAGCAAATGTTAATAGCAATGATTTCATGAGCTATTAATTTTATGCAGACCTTCACCCCAGCTAAACTAATGAGCGTGGCTGTTTGGCTTTTAGGGGCAGCCCAGATGTTGCAGCAGGATGCCCAGGTGTGGGGACCAGCCACTGGATGCGATAGGGACCAAGGCTGGTGAAGCCATCTGCTTTTAGTACTCACAGTCAATAGAAAGCAGTAGGGAAAATGTAAGATTACCAAATATGATGCTGAATTTAAAGCTTTCCCATTTTAAGAGGCTTTTAAATGTTTCATGTATTTCTTTCATGACTTCGAAATGATAACCTAAAAAAATCTCTAAACCTCACCCCCTCGCAGTCACCAAATACTAACCCCATAAAACCCTCCCAGTCTTGAGCTATTGAGATGTTCAGATGTTCCTTTTCATCTTTGGCTTCCTGGCTTAGCCTGGCCTCTGCGTGGTTTTGGTTGAAAGATCCTACGTGGACTGGAGGCTTCTGAACAGGAAATAAACCTGATTTCTAGACAGACACCTGACTTCAGAAATTAGGCCTCAAAAAAGGCGATTTCCATAAGTTATAATAATTGCTTGGTTTGAAATGCCAGCCCTGCCAGGCTGCTGCTGGTCCGCTGGGATCTGTGCTGCTGGAGGTGGCTCTGCACTCCCGGAGTTGCCTGGTGCCTGAGGTTGTTCCAGGGATTTCGGGAAGCTGATGGCTCTCCATTCCTTTGCCTTAGAGGGACAGGAGATAAATAAGCCAAATAATGAAGCCAGCAGCTTCTGCCGCTCCTGTCAGAGGCTCATGAGAGCTGTTGGGAACGATGCCGAAGGGGATGGTGATTCCAGCTTTGGGAGAGCGCTGTGGAAGCTCTTTGTAACACCAGCTTTTTTTATTACCATCATTTTTTATCTTAACTCTCCCACTTCAGTGCTCTCTTGCATGCTCTCCATCTACCATGGCCTTTTGCCCCGAGGACAAATGTTAACCTTCAGTGTCTCTAAGCACTGGACGTCCTGTCCTCATTCCCAGGAGACTTGGGATGTTTTCCTTGCTCCGCAATGCTCATGGCCACTGCATCCTTCCCTGGCTTTGGTGTCCTAAAGGGACATCTTCCCGAGCCAAGGGAGAGAAATCTCCTCTCTCATTTTTGACAGCAAGCTGTTACTGCATTTGATTGCACAGGGTTGACCGGCGGAAGGGAGAGGAAGCCATCGGCATGCTCAGGAGCAGCAAAGTGGTGATGTTTTATAGCTTACTTCAAAATGAGATGAGCGGTTCCTGCTGCCTCTTTGTCCTGCTGGTTTCCCTTATAATTTAATCAATAGTATTGATGGGTCAGTAATGGCATGTGCAATGCTGGGGAGGGTTATTTTTGGCCAGGAAGGCTGTGATGGAGATGAGGGTCTTGTTGCTGTTTGGTGTGTGCAGTGGGAAGGGGAAGCCCCACTGAAGGAAAGCCACCAGCCTGCTCCTGGCAGTGCAGGTGGATATCTGTCTGCTGTCGCCAAACCCTCCACAGTTGTACCCAGTGGGGTTCACCATGGACCCCAGCGAGATGAGGTTGATGGAGATGGAGGGTGAATACTGAGATCTGTGATGGTTTGGTGGTGAGGTCCTCTCCAGAAAGTGCATGGACAGCTCTTTGCTGTGTGAGATAACTCAGTTTCTAACACTCCTTGGCATGGTTTTGCTTGGTGTTTTATGTTGAGTTCTGGGTTTGGACACAGCTGAGGCAAAGTAGACCCTGGTGGCCTTGGTGCAGCAACATGCACATGGCATGAAGAGAGGTAGGAAAAGCACCAATCATCTGGGAAGTGAAGCCTTTACCCCAGCATGATTATTACCTTCCAGGAATACTTGTCCTCCTGGGTATCAGCAGCATTGAGCTCTCTTTGGAAAGCTTTCCTGAGGTCCAGAAGCAGGCAAGCTCCAAGTGCTCCTGGGATGGGACAAAGAGGAGAATTTGATATAGATATAGATATAAATAGATAGAGATATAGATATATTGCAAACTGGCACCTGCAGGGGACAGCATCCCGGCTGGGGTTTTATCACTGCTTAGCAAAGGCTTTGCTAAACCAAGCTTCAGGCTGAGGAGCTACTGGGGAGGAAAAGCAAGAGCAACTGTACAGCTGCTATTTAATTAATAGCTACATTGATTTTTCTAATTGGCATTTCAAGAGCAGATATGACAGGCCTGTCCCCCACTGTCACTTCTCTCCACTCACCCAGTTTGTTTGCTTGCTGCAAGAGAGCATTCTGTAAACCTCTGCCCACCAACCATGTGGTCCCACTGCTGGAATACCGCAGAGGCTTCCTTAATGACAGCTACTTGATTCAGGAAGGTTCAGACTGAAAAGGCAAAGCCTATTATATGTGTGTGTGGCAGTTGGGTGGGTTGGCATCTATACCTTAATGGAGGTTTCTCCAGTATATGAAGTGCAGGTCACCTTCCTGCTGAGAGGTTGCCTTGGCTGTGTGTCTGATGGTTTTCCCTAGGGATGTGGGAACCTGGGTGTGCTCAGCAGCATGTGTAGGACTACGTGATCAGGCGCTGCAAAGCCAGAGTTGTACCAGCACAAAGTTTTCCCCATGTTTGCAACCAGCAGTGGCTTTGAGAAGTGGCTTTATGACTGGAAAGAGCCATTCCGCAACTTGGACAGGGCTGGGATGGATCCAGCTTTGAATGTCAAACTCGGAGCCCTTTTTTAGGAGGGGATAAAATAGTGGTGTTGATTTCCAGGTGTTCTGCCACCTTTTGGTTTCAATTCTTTACCCCTTTGCTCATCTTGGTCCTGGCTTTGTCTGGGTTTTCTTGGGGATTTTGGCTATTCCACATCAAGTTCTCAGGCAAAGACTTGTTCTTCTGAGATGTCTTGACCAAGCAGGAGACCCTGGACTCTTCAGAATGTGGCAGGGGTACATTCGGAGCTTGGCTGAGCAGCAAAGAGCTGATGCTTCTCCTGCCCCTGCTTTTAGCCCTGATTTTTGCCCTTTTCAACAGTTCCTGCAGTGAAATAGGGGTGAAGTAGCCCTCATCTTGGGGCATCAGGGGGCACCACAGGGTTGAGACCTTGCTGCAATTAAGAAACGAGGTTTCCTGGCAAAGAGCAGTCGGAAGCCTCTCCTATGGCCCAGCCAGTAAAAAGAGGCAAAGGTTACCACTGGATTAAGATGGATTATGGAGGGATTAACCAGTCTGGGGTTTCCTGCTATGTTTGGGCCTGAAATGCTAATTATTGAGTTCTCCCAGCCTTCAGCGTGAGCTCATCGGTGCTGAAGGTATAAATCTATTTACTCCATCCCTGTCTCTGTTCATTATTCATCACTCAACATTTACTTTGCCAACCAGAACCAAACAGCCCTTTCAATACCCATTTGGGTTTTGTCTGTTGAAGTCGGTCTCGGGGGGCAGGGAAGGGGGATTCGAAGGGAGGTTGCAAGGGGAAGACATTAAACAGAGCAGCTGATCTCTGCTTCCTTCTTTATGCTGCCCTCAGTTAGTGCAGTTTGGCAGGTGATATCCTCCAGCCAGCAAGATGAGAGCAAGAGGGAAACTAAATACATGCTGAGGCTGGGGTGGAACTGCCGCTTGTTGCGCTTTCCCCTTTGAGACACCTAAATGACAGCTTTGCTCTTCCACATAATAATTACCCATTGTTTGAGTCTTGCATTTAATTAGGGAAAAACCAAAACCCAATATTTCTTAATTTATAAAGAAAAAAGGTGGTTTTAAAACTCCCTGGCAGCACTATTCTGTCGGCTGGGCTTTGTTTGGTTTGAAGAGCTGATCCAGCGCATCCTGAGGATGCTCCTGGTTTGCAGGAAGGAGTTGCATAGGGACCATGGCCCCCCTGTACCTGCACCTTCTTCCCTCCCTTGACCATCAGTCCTGCGCTCACCAGGCTTTTGAGAGCCTTGTTGCATTGGTCTTGCTGTAAGGTAATAGCGTGATTTATCTTCCATTTGCAAAAGTGTGAACTAATCCGTGCCCATGTACCTCGAGGCTCTAATCCCTCCTCTTTCTCCCCAGGGTGATTGCATTCAATGTGGGGGGTTTGTTTCTAAAGCTTCTTTTTCCCAGAGTCACCCAGGTTCTGAATTAAAACTAAGAATGGCTCAAACCCCAGTCAGTAAATGCAAACTGAACATATGCTGATGATTTTTATTAGATTTGTCCTTTCCCCATGACTTCATTTTCCATTTCATTTTTATCTTGAAATTGCTCCCTTCCTTCTCTCCAAATCCTTACCCAAGGATGAAAAATTACAAATCCTGGAAAAAACAGAGGACTCAGCTTCCTGGCTCACCAGCCAGTGCAGACCCCTCCCATCACAGGCATCATATCCTATATAAGCTCTTCCATGGACTGCAAAGGATTCACATTTCCTTCTCCTTCTAATTTGGGAGCGAGCGAAGCGGTCAGGCTCTCACGTACATGGTGCGTCATGGAAAAGGCTGCTTTTACCCTCCTAAATGGAGGGGAAAAACACCAAGAAAGAAGAAATCAGAGGAACGCAGCCTCTGCCATTAGCAAGAAGAGTATTTCCAGCAGCCTGTGGTCATCAGAGGGTGCCTCTTTCCATTTGCAGTGCAGTGGTGCCATGTAAGATGACGGCAGTGTGTAATTTGCTGCAGCATCATTGATTCCCATCAATAAATTAACAGCGGTTGAGCTCACTCGATGTGCCAAAGCGAGTGCTGCTTGCCCCTACCTGTAGGTACCAACTCAACGTGTCTTGGGCAGCCTCCAGCAAATCCTCAGGTGTTGATTTTGACTATGAAAAGTCTTTTGTATTGGTCTTATTTTGTGCAAGAATCGGTTGCCCTGTTATTTTTTTTTTTTCCAATGTATTAATTTAATTGACAGATGTGGGGTTTTGGGGATTGGTTTTCTTTCGGTTCATGAATTTTTATGATTGGAATATACATTCGACTGTGTAGCAAGCATGAAAGACTTACATTGGAATAAATGGATCAGCTTGGCACACAATACAGTGGCCACACAAATGACTCTTTTTAAGCTCAGTGGAGATAATTAAAAGTATCTGTGTGGGCTTGAGAGAAACAACAGACCAAAATCTGTCTCGATTGCTCCCTTCCGCCCAGCTGATGCTGGTGATCGGGAGCAGATCCAGAATGTTCTGTGATCTCCTGTTTGATAGCAGTTAATTAAATTGGGCACTTATGAAAACGTGGCTTTTAATGGAAAAAATGAAAACTGATCTGTGGAGTCAGTGAGTGACTGAGATTGATGCACGTTGTCACGAGGGGATTGACGCCGAACCCGTATAGTGAGAACTGAGGATGTAAAGGGGATTAATGGAAGACAAATTGCTCAGAAGTGATACTGAGAGGAAGCTGAGCTGCCCATAGTCCACTGAAGACAGGAGGGGAGAGCTGATTTCTGGAAGTGTTTTGAACCAGGACAAGTTGGGAGGCAAGATGGGATCAAAAGGGGGGGTGACGGCTTTGCTTAAATGCACCCTCTTGATCACATCTGATTTTGTGAGTGTCTTTCTGATGGGTACACAGCAGAAGACGGGTTTGTGGTGGCCTTGGCTAAGCAAGAAAACCTCCAATGTTCATTTCTTCTCCAGTTTTTCTTATTCTATCAAATGCTGTTTTGCAGACTCTGTAGGGCTGAAATGCTATTTATGCCTCTTTTAAACCTTCCTTAGCTCACAATCCAGACTTGATCCGATGGTAAAGTAGGCAGCTAAATCCCAGCTTCCCTTTCTTAATTAAAAGTAATACATTGAGTTGTGTGGCTCTGCGTGGTGGTGAGCAAAGCAGTCCCCATGGCCCCCTCCTGGCTGACAAAGCGTCACCTCTGAAAATCCAAGCGGCTTTTGGGAGACGTGGGAAAACCCCTTTACAGGCAAACACTGCAGTAATGCCTTTTGTAATATTGCGTTGTTGCTATGCTGGTTGGGAGTGCTCTTCTGGGCTCTGCTGACTGCAGTTTTAGACTGGGGGATGTCCCTTTGTTTTAGTGATAGAATCGTGGAATGGTTTGGGTTGGACAGGACCTTAAGATCAGTTAGTCCCAACCCCGGGCCATGGGCAGGGACACCTTCCAGTATAGCAAGTTGCTTCAAGCACTGTCCAACCTGGCTTGGAATGATGATTTGATTGATCTGCATGACCTGAGTTACCTGCTCTAGTCTAAACACAGGGAAGCTGGAGGGGGTGTTTAACCCAAACAAACTTTCTATGGGGTCTCCATTTCCCCTCCAACCTCCCTGTAAAATGATTTAATGTGATTTATACCCACAAAATGTGGGAAGAATCAGGTCACCATGCTGTCTTTGCTGGGGCAGGGCTTAGATTATATGAAGTATAATTGTATAAAGTAATATACTTTGTAATTATATGGAGTACCTGGAGAACAAGGTGTTTGATGTGAAGTATCAAAACCCAAGGACTTCTTTATTTCTCCTCTTTGTCCCTGCAGTCCTGGTTTCCAGTTTCAGCTGGTTAGGTAATGTATGCACTGAGCTGGATGGTGTCTGGGAGGTTTCCTCAGCACGTGGTTGAGTGGTCCATGCCTGTGGCTGCTGCACCAAACTCCCAACCAGCCTTGTTTCATGCCATACCTGAAATAAATAGTGGGAAGAAGGCAAATGCACTTGGAAAGAGCAATGCAAGTCATTCCAACCCTTTTCATTTTATTTTAGAAGCAGGGCTGAACTTTGTGCGTCGCTTCCATGAGCATCCTTCCTTGAAGTCCTTTGGGCTCTCTTTCCCAACATGTCATTTCAGTTGCCTGCACTTCATGGTTTCTAAATACAGTGTTTATTTTATTGTGTTTTATTCTCCTCTGGGCAAGTCTGGTGGCAGAACGGCTCTGCTGAGCTCCTCCAAGAGGAGTGGAGCACGTTTCGCCCACTAAACAAAGATAATGTGACATTTGCAATATTTGTGCCGGCACCGTCTGTGCCAAACACTTAGAGCAGCAATTAACACCTGATCCAGAACGTGAATTGGCTGGTGAGTGCCTTATAAAAATTAATCCACTTTTTATCTGATCCTTTCCTTCCATTGTCTTCTGCTGCGTGGTGGCAGATGAGTGTTCAGCGCAAAGAAAGAATGGTGGCGGCGCAAGCTGTGGTTCAGGGATGCATCTGGTTTTGATTACTGCCTCCAGATAATATCCTGCAAGTGCACAGAACTGATGAGGTGGCTTGGGAACTGATGGGTGCTGCCAGTATCCTGCAGTCACCATCTGGGTAGGTCACTGTGGGACCTTACAGCATCTGTGGTGTCCCCAAAACTTGGAGCACGCACAGAAACGCACTGTGCCTTGTCAAGAAGGTGTCTTGTTAGAGGTTTTTATGGAAATGTATAAAAGTAATAAAATATATCATTGGGCAGACATTTTGATATATTAAATATATATATATTTTATATATATATGCGGCATATGTGGCTGCCCCATCCCTGGCAGTGTTCAAAGCCAGGTTGGACAGGGCTTGGAGCAACCTGCTCTAGTGGAAGGCATCCCTCCCCATGGCAGGAGGTTGGAAGTGGATGAGCTTTAAGGTCCCTTCAAACCCAACCATGATTTTATGACACATATAGTCTATGTGTATATTACATATAAAATTGTATAACTTTCATACAAGATAAAAATACTTTATTTGAGCCAGTCTTTAATTGGTTAATTTGCTGCACTGTGATATTAAAGTAAGTAATCACAGCTTGGGTCAGAGGTAAGGGATTTCCAGGTTTTAATTCTAGAGACTGCTGGAATAAGGCAATAGATGTCTGTAATATTTTTGTATTGATCAGGTACGAGATGAGGCACAGACATTTGGATGCTTGAATGCAGATGGTACCTGGGCTTGTGTGTAGAGAAAGGCACAGTAAGTGCTGACACAAAGGCAAAGAAAGGGCATGTGCGTGCATTCAGTAATGCCGCTTACCCCTTCAACCAAGGGAGGTGCCTTTGACATATGTGCACAACAGAGGATGCAATTTAAAGCCTGGAGAGTCCTTTCAAATAAATGCATTCAGCTCCCACTGTGTCACTAACAACATGTACTGACTGCAGTTATTCTGTGTCTGAGGTCAAGTTGGGAGCGGGGAAGAGCCTGAGAGCTATTTGTATAATCCCCACTGACACCGTATCTCACCGTTTTTAATGTATTTATCTGAAGAGCCCCCTGGGGAGGGGGAGTCCTATGTCCTTTCTTGGCAGGTTGGAGACTTGAATGAGTTAGTAATTTATTTGAGGTCAAACACAGTGGTGCAGGGAGTTGAGCTGCAGTCCCAGGCATAGGCATTAATCACCAGCCCATGGTTTTCCCCTCTGCAAGTGAAGGTTACCCAACCTATGGATGGAGTCTGGAGAGCTTCAGGGTGTCACAGCAGCAGGAGCAATAATAAACTCTGCTGCTAATAGGCTCTGCCAGGAATCTCAGTGATTTCTTTTGTTGTTTGCTAAGAAAGATGCTTGAATGGCTCGTTTTGTTTGTGATTGTGTATTTTTGGAAGAGAGGGATGTAGAAACAGGATCTCTGGATGTGCCTGTGAGCAGCCTGAGTCCCTGCTGGTAGCTGGCATGGTGCCTACCTGGCTGTGGGTGCTGGGGATGCTCCAGAAGCCACTGCAGCACCAAATCACATCACCTACATCATCACTGACCCAGCCGGGCTTTGCTGGTCTATGCTGCTGTTAAATAACTTTGCAAGGCAATCAGGATATGCATAGATTCACCTGTGATGTGGTAAGCCCTGGGAATAAAGGGACGGCTTGTAAAGATCAAAAAAGTCTTTAATAGTGAGCCCTGTGCTGGGAAAGCTTCTGTTATTTGCACAAATGCCTCTGCTTAGAGATGTCTGTTTGCTATGACAGCGGGAGGGAGAAAGCTTTCAAAGTAAAAAGGATTCCATGGAAATTTAATGTTTTTCCCTCTTTTTTTGTAGAATTCCTCCAAAATCTGATATATCTCTTATCAAGCCACATGCTTAAGCACAAACCTTGTCCTTTCCCTCCATGCAAGGTAGCGAGTTGCAGCGGATGTTGTGCAGGGGGAAGAGCAGGGGCAAGAGCTTGTTACAAGATCATGGAGATGGCCAGGCTTCCTCCTGTGGCAGGTGAAAAATGCACTGAACCTTTCTGGATGCCTGAGGTTTGTCAGGAAATCTTTTCTAATGACTTCACTCTGCGATTCTGCTCTTCGCTTCAAGTTTAGGCAGTGTTTAGAGGGGAGGACATCTGTAAAGATGAAGAACAATGATAATTTAACAAGGAGTCCGGCCAATTTTACTTTTAAATCAAATTTCAACAAGGCAGAATGTACCACTGTAAATGCCAGCACTATTTATAGTTCAAGAGGAGAGCAGGGATAAAGGGAAGATTTAGCAAACTTGGGTATTTCAACAGTTTGTTATCAGAATGCAATTTGTAATGAGACAGAAGCCATTAATACTGATGCAGAGCATCATGAGTCTGGTCTGGAGGGAGACGTTGTGTTTTAAAAGCCCTGTGCTTTGGGCAGGCTGCAGGGCCGAGCCTCTTCCCCACTGCCTCTGGTTCCTTTTCCAAGGAACTAAGGAAAGCAAAGGAGGCATCAGAAGAGCCGCCCATTCAAGAGCTCTTCCCATGCGCCCACCGCGCTTTGGCTGCATTCAAGGACAATGGGGTGATTTTTAGTGACTTGGTCCTCATGTCATTTAGGATGAGCGGATGCATCCTTGTTTCTAGAAGTCTTACTTGATGAAAATCATTGAATTCTTGCAGAGAATGGAGCTTGCCTGGCATTGTTGAGGTTTTTCTTGTTTTCTGCTGATGGGCTGAGGAATCACCACAAGCCCAAGTACTCGAAAGCATTTGACCTAATCAGTCAATTCAATGTTGAGTCTGGTTTTGGCAGGAATGTGAAACAGCCTTGGGCTTAGGGCGACTTGGGTAATAAACAGTGTTCTGCCAAAGCAAATAATGTTAGACAGCAAGGGAGATGTCTCTGGAGGATCTGGAGGCTTTGCAAAGTGCATCTTTCCATGGAGGTCTAGATATGATATGGATTTGCAGTGCAGGATTTGGCTGCGCATTGCCTGAACTCACAGACCATGTGAGGAGGGGGGTTTATCCACTCCAGTTCTCACTTCTTTTAAATGAAAGACACATTAAAAAGGGCAATTTCCATTTGTATGTGGAAGGGGTGCTTTAAAAACGAGAGTGGCAAATGTTGCCTTCTCCTTCTGAAGTTCCGACCCAGAGCAATGCAAGAAGACAGGGGTGATCAACCACTTAATGGTCCAGGGAATTGCACATCCAAAGTCTTGACTTCTAAGATCAAACTCAGTGTTTGGGGATCGGGCAGCAGATTTTATGAGAGGGAACAGCGTTTCCTTCCATTGGGCAGAGTAGGAGTGGCAAGAAAAAGAGATTTAATGTCATGCAATGTGTGGCATGATAGTTGCGTATTTTGTTGCACTGACTTTTGAAGTAATCAAATGCCTGGGGTGGGGGGAAGAGAGGAAGGACATCTTTTCAACAGGCCTTGAACCTTCTAACTCTTCCCACTAGCACTTATTAGGTTACCGCCAGTTCCATCTTCGGGCAATTGCCAATCTCACTCCTAACTTGGAGGCTGGTCAGGACACTGAGACATCACAGGAGAGATTTGCTAGAGAATAGCAGAAAATTGCCCTGATTTCTCTCCTGCTTCTGCCTCAGCAGTTGTCCCCAGTGCCACATCCCTGGACCTCATAGGCTGTCCTCCACTCCCGGCTCGGGAGCAGCAGTCAGCAGCAATGGCAGGGATGCTTGTGTCTGCTGAGCCTGAAATACTGCTCCTTCCTTGCTTTTTGTTCTCCTTGTGAAATCCGTATATGGGGTGTTTCCAGGAGACACCTCCCAGTAGGGCTCTAATCTAAACAGTGGCAGCATCCCAATGCTTCTGCATAAACGTGTGACTACAACCTCCTGCTCACAGCAGCGGGGAACAGACTCAAACTGAAATTAAGAGGTTATTAGGAATAGCAAGCAGTGCTTGTTTCCTATAAAAAACACACCTGGAAGTTGGCTTTTAAGTAGCTGTGACATTATTAGAAATGTGAAAGGAAAAAACATCTGTCTACTTGAAATGCAGGTGGGCTTTCAGCTAATACATGACATGTTCCTTTTGTAAGGGTTTTCTCTTTCCCTTTGCTATGCAAAGCTCTGCCCCCACCTCTAGTAAATGAAGCTAACTCTCCATATCTAGTTTTATGCAATACAACCAGCATCCTCCATCTTCAGAGCTTACATTTTAGCCATTATGCTGTTAGATTCATAACCAGACCACATTGCAGCTAGAATTCATTGAATTTTTGTGGTTGGACCACAAAGGAAGCATAGGGGGGTAAAAGAGGAATATCCCCTTTTCCCTCAATGCTTGTGCACCGGTGTGGGAGCAGGGAGGGCTGTATCTGTGCTAACTCCCTGCAACAGCATCACTGAACAAAGGATGAAACAAGTTTCTGTGTTGGTGTAGTGTAATGGAAATATTTTCCTGCTGAAACTCAAGTCTGTGGTAGCCTGTGGGATGGCATTTTGCATGTCTCCATCTGCATCTTGCTGGAAGGAGAGGCAGAGGATTGCTTCCCCGCGGACTGATGGGCCTATAATGCAAATAAGCCGTGAAACTGTATTTGGAAGTGGATGGTGGGTTTACAGTGGGTTGAATGCAGAACTCGGGTTCATATCCATCAAAGGAAATGTAGAAACAGATTTTATTACTGCAAACGTCTTGTGGCTCCATCGAAATTGGTTGTTATCCTTTTGTTTTGGTTTGGGGGTTGTGCTTTGAAGGGGAAGCAGCAAGCTGTGGAGGGGAGCAGGCCTCTTGTGTGAATGCTTTCATGTAGCAGCCCCCCTTCCCCATCTAAATACTTGATGGGAAATCTGTGATCAGCCCTAAAAATCTCCGCCCTGCTCTGGAGCCGCTGATGGCTTTGTGCATCACTCGGAGAACTCCAGGGTATTTTATATGTTCACAGTGTATGTGGATCATGAATGAATTCATTTGTCTGGGAACAAGTTGATGGCAGCAATTAAATTGGCTCTGTAGCTGCCAAAGTGTCTTTAACTGGCATGAGCCTTGCAGGGCACTGGGACAAAAAACTTTAAAGCTTAGAGAGAAGAAGGGGGTCGGCATCGCTGTTGTCTGTTGTTCGTGTACCAGGGAATGTCCTTGGGGATGATCTGGTTCATGTTAAAGCACTTGGAAGGGCTCAAATAAGGTCCTTATTGCCATAATCGATGCAAAACTCATGGCATGATGCAGGGCAAGCTTTTCTCAGCTATCTCTGCCTCCACATCCCATCATGTTGTTAATGCCATGCACAGATTTTAGGGGAAGCTAATGCCCAAATAATCCCAACCTTATTTCGGGGGTGACATGTCTTTGTGATTATATGTGTATGTATATTGTGTGTGGGTGAATTATGAGGCTGGAAATTGCCTCCTGGGAGGTGTGAGCCCACAGAGGCCCTAAGATAGAGAAGATGCCCCAGTGTAGAAGGAAGATATCTCCTTCCAGGGCTAGTGGGGACCTTCCCTGCTCCAATCTGCTCTCATGAGTCTGACCTGCGGCACCTTTAATTACATAGTGCTGGCTTTCTCCTCAGTAGTTTGCAGGTTGATGGGACTATGGATGTTTTGGGTTTGCCCCTACACAAAATGGAATGTAGCATGGAAAAACCAAAACACACCCAAGGTCCCCTCTGTGTGAGTTGTGAAGGGATCTGAGCTTTCCATGGCTAACTGGAGCGGTGGATTTTTTTCTCATGTGCAGTAGTTGGGAGCTCTGGGCTCACTTTGCTCTCTCAGTCTGTCTTGAATACCTGGGTCCCAAGAGACAGAGATTAAGGAGGAAGATCTTCAGCCCACAATGCACAAAAACCGTGGGGAAAACAATCCAGTGAGTGAGCAATAATGTTGGTTCTGTGCCCTCATCTTCCTGCGGATGGGTGTTAATCAGTGTAACAGCTAAGAATGACTGGGAATGGTGGAGACAGTGGCCTTTTCATAGACCTAAAGTTGGCCGGGGATGCTGTAAGCTTGAATTAGTGACATCTGCATTCATGTCCTGACAGCAGAGGAGGTTTATGGTGTTGTGCCAGAGGCTTTGGGTTTGGATGGGGAGGAGGAGGGAGGCGCTTATAAACAATTACAAAGTGCTTTTACCTCATAAGGGCTAGTGAAAAAAACCCCATCCTGACTTTGGCTTCTCTTTCCCCTTGCAGCCAGCTTGAAATTTCCCATTCATAATACAGTTTTGAAAGGATTGCTTTAAGGTTTTTTATTTCCTTCTCTTCTCTGCCTTCAGATATGCTGAACACAAACTGCTTCTGCCCCAGTCTGCTCTACATGTGATGTGAAAAGAGGTATTTTAATATTTGATGCAGCAGCTCATAGGGATTCAGGACCGGGAGGAAGATCTCCTGTGATGGCATCTTCACCTCTGGGTCGTTGTGGTCCAGCTCAGCTCATTTATTCACCTGTTATATCACTGTTATAAGATCAGGCTATTTGAAAAAGTATGGTCTGCTGCCTAACCAGAGGAGTTAATGGGATTTCTTTCTGGTCTTTTTGTGAGACTTTGGCTTGACCCATTAAGTGGCTGAGCAGCATCAAGACAAAGAGGGGGTTTGCCATGACAGTGCACTGAGTAGTGCTCGATTAGAGCAGCTTTGAAGCTGATGCCCAGACTTGGAGCAGTCAGCTGCCTCTTTGGCAAGAGCTGGGGTTTGGGTGGAGGTGGCCTTTAACCAATGGCCCAGATGAAAACAAGGATCCTCAGGCTTTTGTCATGCCAGTGTTTTATTTAGCGGGCAACTCTCCCTGTGATTGGAGCAAAGAGCTGCCCCTTCTTTAGTACTTGCAGGAGTAGGAAAATGCAATGACTTAGTGCAACTATTGCCAGGCAGCAGAGGTGAGACACATGAATTTATTGCTTATTGAGCTGGGCTGCTTGACAGAGTTGAAATTCTCTGCTTGAACTGTGTTGGGGTTTCTCTGCTCCCCTTTTTTCCCCCTTCTTTTCTCTCATTCTGTGTGTAGCCACTAAGCAGGAGGACCTGGGGTGGGGGATGTGCTGTAAATAAGTAATGAAACAGATTTGTGTGGCTGGGGAAAGAAAATGCCAAATAATAGCTGCAAAGCTTGGATAAATGAGTTGGGGTTGTGTTTATTGGTTTGGGTGTTTTTAATAAGTGCTTTCCTGCACCCGATTGCTTTGCAAACTGAATGGGCCTTCTGTAGCTACCAGTAAATAATGAGATACTCCTTTTTTGTCTGTTTATTTTAGGTAGTCTGGGGTTTTGACTGAAGTAAACAGTTTTCACAATATCTGGCGCAGTAAAATGTAAAGTGTAGCGTGTGTTAGGGAAAACAAACACCTAAAGAAATGCAGTAAAGTGGAGCGAAAGATGCTTTTGAGCATGAAGGCAAGTGCTGACCCACCTGGTGAGATGCTCCTCTTGTCTTCAGCTTCAATGGGAGGTTCTGTTGTTAGCAAATTAGGAACTTGGAAATCATAGAATCATGGAATAGTTAGGGTTGGAAAGGACCTTAAGCTCATCCAGTTCCAACCCCCCTGCCATGGGCAGGGACA
>JAOEHX010014047.1:45340-69924 GCA_025448015.1 Bolborhynchus lineola | reverse complement strand
TACAGCAAATTTCCTCTGGATTTCTTTAATTCAGCAGGGGGGATGATGAAGTATGTGGTTTCCCCTGAACAAGCTGTATGCTTACACTGCAAGATACTACAATTAGTCCAGTTACCCTGACACCTCCACCTGGGCAAGCTGTAGGAAGTGCAAACGCACTTCAGCTAAAGGATCCATTTAACCATAAATGCAATGACTAATCTAGACTAACTTAACACCAGTGCAAGTAACTGTACAACCAGCCACACTACACGTTGTGAAGAAACTGCAGCAGGCTGCTGCAAAATACCCTCAAGTCAAAGGTTATTTTGCAACTTGCAAAAGAGGGTATCTTGAACTCCCAAGAGTGAGTTCCTCCCTCTTCCTCCCAGTGCTTACATCCTAACTTCACCAAGTTACTGCACCTCAAACCATCAGTCAGGACATGGCAATAGAAAAAGCCAACTTGACCTGTACTCTAGACCATTTTAAAACTGTACATTTCAACAACTGCCCTAAGTATCTCAAGGATACTTTGCAGCCATACAAGGCAGCTGGTCTATGCTAATATGAAAGCGAGTAACAGATGAAATCCATAATAATGCCTATAAAAAGTGCAATCTACACCAAAACCAGAACTGACTGTTGCTTACATAACACTCATTTACATTCCTACCTGGACCCCGAAATTCCTTTTTTCAATTACTCTGTCCCTTATTTGTTGACATAGTCCCTAATATATTCCATTTCTCATTGCTTATGTGACCTTGGAAAGAAGCCACATGTCACCATGTCATTTTAATCCAGCTAAACCACTACAAGTAAAGATACATGGGCGCTGCAAAACCAAATATGGCTCCCCCTGGGACTTAACAACAACAAAACCAAGAACCTTTCATGCTTATGATATACACTGACATCGCCTGATCTGCTGTTGCTGAATTATGAACCCAAAATAATCACTAACAAGCTTTGATGCATTCCACTGTGTCTAAACCCACAGCGCATCCTATACATACTTGCACTGTGCACTAGAGTGTGACCTGGTTTCCAGATGCCCTACTTGTTTGGAATATTCAGCTCTAGCTTAACACTGGTTAGCTTACTGCTAACACACTGACTTCCTATAAGGCACAGGGACAGCAAAGCAGAAAGGGGAGACCAGGCAAAAACCCCTCTAAGCTTTCAATGCCACACTATTAGCCTGTCGTATTGCACACAAACACACGGAAGGTCTATTCAGCACTCGTGCTGCTTAACTGGAACACAGGGCTAGCAATCTATTTTGCATGCTGTATTTAACAGAGGCATCCTGCAGGCAAGTTTTGCTTTCACATTTACTGAAACAAAATAAAACCACAAACGGATTCTTATAATTGTAAAATTCCCTTGATATATGCACTGATACATGCACTGATATTTAGTTTTTCAAAATTATACAAATTTAAGTAGCAGTTAATGAACATTATCTCCTCCTCTTCTCTTTTAGGTTTTTTGTCCCTAGAATATGTACTATGTGGATATTTTACACTGTTAGCAACATCAAGGATGTGGGTATATGCACAGACTCCCTTATATAAGGATTTTTAGCATCAAGGTGTTTAAATCCTAGCTTAAAGCCATGCAAGCAAGCTGCAAACAGAAGTCTATCTCATGTTCCATAGTTGGCCTATATTACGTTAATAACTGAATTTATCATCCAGGAGGAACTGGGACACCATATTTACTTTGCCAGGGATAAGTAATGACAAGGCAAATGGTTCAAGCTGCTGTATGAAATGCCAGGACAGGAGAGCAAGCTAACTGGTAGACCTGAACTCCAAATAAAATGAAAGCAAACAGGGTGGTGTTCAGAAGAGAGAGGGAGGAAATGCCTGAGAGTAAGAGCTTCTGCAAAACTAGTTTATGTAGCTGTTTGCTCCTCCCTAAGTAAAATGACAGAAAATTGCAAATAGTGCAGTGCCTTATGTAATATGCAGGCTGCCACCAGTTTCTTTAGATGTCACGTATCTTAGCTAAAACAAACAAGCAACAAACAACTGCCACTCTTCACCAAAACCATGTATGTCCTGGAAAAAAACCTCAGCTTCCACAGTCTTGATCCCACTCCAGATATTTGTTTTATTTGCTTTACCTGCCACTGAAGATGAAAATCAGGTCAGATGCAGCTAGGAATTTTGCGGCGACTTTGCCGCTGGATTGGTTTTGTATGGTTTTGTTGCTGCTATTTCTGGTTTTATTTTTCTGGTGGGATTTTTGTTGGTTTGGTTTTCTGGTTTGGTTTGTTTTTTTTTTGAGGGGGGATATTTAAACACACACTTCTCTTGAATGTCTCTAACCCTACATAATTTCTAGGTTTGTATCAACAGAAGTGAGCATTAGAGTTTGCTTGTCCTACTTGCAAATAAGATGTATTTAACATGACATGCACTGTAAGATACCTACAAGTATTCAAATATTTGTCACAGACAGAACACCACATCATGACAGCCCTCAGTATTCATTCCACTCCCCCCCTCTCTTCTCCCCATCTAGGTATAGAAAAGACAGCATTCCCATCAGAAAATCATTAAAATGACTAGATAAGTATTTAATAGCACTGACTTCCTGATACTATTTTTAGACTTGTGAGAAGAAAGAACAGATTCCAATTAGCATTTCATAAACACAGTAACCATCTCCCAAATGAGCAGCTCAGCTCAAGTGCACAAACACACAGACTTAGGAACATGAAACTACTTTGCTCAAAAGTCAAGCTTCTCCATGAAATTCAAAAACTTTCATGCCCAGTTTCTGCTGCTGAAATAAACAAGATATTCCCTCAATGCATGCTCTAATCATCATATTAAGAAACCACAAACCTGTATGAAATATAACAGTGGTTTTCTTGTAGCCAGAAGGTAGACGAATGTTTCGGAGCAACCCCTTTGCTGTCAGTCTTACACGCATGTTGGATAAGGAAAATTTCGGGGACCATAACATGTCTTCAGAGCAAGTGGAAGATAAACAAGCAAGAAACAGCATCCATGTACTGTCACATAGTATGTTTTTAAATCACTACTAGCAGAAGTGAGCAGCTCTTGCTAAAGAAAACAGGCTTGAAGAAGTAGTCAAGTCTCCATTCCTTTGCTCTCATTCCTTATGCACAGACAAGCAAAAAAATCAGCACAGGCAGATATCCACAGTGTAAATGCTGCTGGCAGCTTCTCCTCACCAGATGTTGTGGAAACAAAGCTTGTCCTCAGAATAAAACCGACTTAGTGATTCGGAAAACCAACAGCCTTTAAATTACATCATCGTGTTGATGCTTAATCTGCTATGGGACTCTGTGGGAGCTAGAAAAGGAGAAAAGGGAGGAGGAGGATGAGGAGGGAGGAGGAGGAAGTGGGTGGTCTCCCCAGCTGAATATATCATCCAACAATGTCACAGACCATGTAATTGTTCTTTGGAGACATTAAGGAGATTATTTGAATATTCCTGGAGGCATATTTCTGCTCTCTTCTCCAAGAATCCTTTCAGGATGACTTTTTTCTTTTTTAACCAGTCTCTTTCAATTGACACAAATCTATCGATTTATCAGCTAACATTTTTTACCAGAGGGTTGTAGGGTTTTTTTTCTTTTTGCATTAAATATTATGTAAGCATTTAAAGTCTTAACAAATCCAGAAACACATCTATTCTCTAAAAACAATTCAATACTTGTCATCTGCTGAAGGGAAATACTATTTAGCTTGGCAGCTCAACTCTGCAGATACTTCCATTTTTAAGAAGAGGAGCAAGGAATCAGGCATCAATTTCATATTAAAACACATCTCTCTGCCAGCTGGGTTTTGAAGGCACCCAAATGTTGTAAGCAAACAAGCAGTGGTGCAGAAGCTCGTAGATACTCTCTCCATATTTAATTAACCCTATTAAAAATGTTTCTCCTTGCTATTTAATGAGTTCGAAAGTTTTGCATATACCTCAGTCCCTTTCAAATGCCACTAGCAAGAATAAAATGAGGACAGCTAGAAACTAGGAAACAGAGTCAGAAACAAGAAAATAGAGGAATAACTTTCACAGCTATTAGAAAAAGTCACATATTTCACCTAAGACCATGACTATAAATACATGCACTGTCCACCTTCCTGTGTAAAAGGAAACATTCACTACTTTGCCTTATTAGGCAGCCACACAAACAAGGACCCCCAGGTATCTCACAGCCAATGCAGGAGACAAGGGAGTAACAGCTCCTATCTTCTTCTGGGTTGCTTGAAGAGCTGCCCTCCAAAGATATAATATCTTTTTAGGGACAAAAAAAATGAGGCACTTTTCCAGTGATTCTGCACTTCTGCCATTTCACCAAACTCAAGTTAATGCTCTCTAGCACCTACCCTTCTGACACTTTTTCTAGTTCCAGAAACATTTAGCCCCACTTGCTCTGAAGGAGGCATAACCCAAAGCAGAGTCTCGTTCCAGCTGTGCCTTACCCGTCTTCTGCTTACCACAAATCTATTATATTTTGATAGGCTGGTCTTTCTTGCTTAAAATGCATAGCATTTTAAATTCACGAGTGCTTATTTACCATGTCAGCTAGAATATCTCCAAGTATCTCTAACATCACACAGGTCAGTGACAACAAAGCAGCTCATTGTAAGAGCAGCAAAAGAGCTGCGGCCCAGCATCAAGACTATCAAATCTGTTAAGCCAATCTCCACAGTGTACTGTGGGACAGCATTGCTGAATGTTTTATGATCATGTACCAAAACATTTATTTCCCAGCACAGTGATGTACCACCAACTCTTAAGTACCATAATATGTCTTCAGACTGCACAAAGCCATTCAAAATAAGTACAAAGACAGTAAATTAGCTTTTTTTGTTTGGTTCCCAGGGCAGCCTCTGCACACAGGAGGGCATGCATGTCATTACTGCTATAAAATCCTATTCCTTCTAGTCTGAAGAGCTTTGGCACTAGCTATGTGTATTCATCTGTATTTCCAGCAGACTTCAGATGCAGACCCTTTTCCAATCTAACACCAGTATCAAAGACACCACATCTTTTCTGTGTGACAAGATTATTAGACTTGGAAACCATGCTCAGCAGTAAATAGAAGGTTTGTTACAGCACACTGGAGTAGCTTTGGATATTCAAGCCTAGTTCATTAGGCCCATCTCCTCAAATATTAGATCACTGCTGTCAAATGCGTTAATGAAACCATCTTGAGATTTTGACTAGGCCTACAGCCAGTCTTCAAACACCATTCAATGCCCAGCCATACCAGATTCTATCCTTCTGCCAAGGCACCCACAGGAGCTCCCTTTGGTTTTCCTTCTGTCCCTCACAGTTCCCCAAAGGAAGAACTGCTCTAGGTAGCAAGTGTTCTCTCACCATCCCAATTTGATGATCTCATAAAGACAGAAACAGTCCAGAGTCAGGTTTGGGGGAAAACAAACAAAATCAAAACCAACACCACACACACAAAAAAAAAACCTAACCCAAAAGTCCAAAAACAACCCATCAAAAAAACCCACAAAAATGGACAAAAAAACAACCTCATACCCCCAAAAGCAACCCCCCCTTGCAACCCTATCCTTGCAGTAGTGCCTGGAGAAAGGTAAGAACATCTCCTTATCCTGTAAAAGCAGAGAAGCTCAAGTACCCACTGAAATCATAACTTCCTTCCTAGGAACAGGAGCAGAACAAAGCATCTCTAGAGGGCAAGCGTGATGTAATGAAGCACTCTGGAGACTGAGGAAGGAATGAATAATGAGGCAAAATATAAGCAGATAAAGGCAGTATAAGAATATCAAAATCCTTGTAGCAGAGACCAAAACTCTTCTTATGGAGATACACAAACAATACTTACACCACCTCCCCTTTCCCACCCCTTCTGGGGTAGAAATAGGTTATGAAGATCAAATGCATCACAGTATCTCTTTCTAAAAAACTTCTGATTTGAGGAAAATGCCTTTCTAGCTTCTAGGACTGGAATCTTGCTAAACGCCAGAAACCTAAACCAAGTCTGCTTCATGCAGAGGTAAACCTGACAGCACTTAAAAAAAGCAATAGATGCATGTCAGTCTCACGTAGCACACAGTACTCAAAGAGCACTGACAGCAGCCAGCAAGAGGACTGCTTATCCTGGTCTGAATAGTTCCAGGAGGAATTTAACTCTCAGAGAGGTTACTCCAATGTAGCTGTTCCAGAGCCCTGTGTTACAGTATGGTATGCTCCACTGTAGTGGCTGTGCATCTGCTCTTTCCTTGGCTCAGAAAAGGAACACCTCCAGGTCCATGCCTATATTCCTATGATGACCATCAAGTACCTGCATTAGCAGGGTACAAAGCCAGGAAATAATCCATGGGATCTTTGCACAGCCCACCAGGAACATACACTGTCTACATTTCCTGCATAACATGAGGATCAGAGAGGTCTTTTTCTATCTTGACATTGGATAAGGGTGATAGAAAATAGCACCAGAAGGCAGCAGGATAAAATAAGAAGTGATATACAGCCCAAAGAACAAAAGGACTAACAGATCTTATTTACTAGCACCTTAGTGCTGGCTTTTCTCCAAGGGCAAAATTGGTGATCAACATGGGCAGAGGGGCTCTATCCTGCTATGACCATGTAATTCAGTCTGTGTTGCTAAACGCATCAATACCTGATGACACCACAGCACCAGATTGATGGTGGGGATAGACCTATTTTAAACCCAGAAGATTTAGTGTATCTGCCACTCCCTATGAACATTAGCAACGTGACAAAAAAGGAGGAAAGGGCACTGGCATCTGTAGGCTCTTCAGTTCAACCTCGTGAGGTCAAGTTTGCTGCATCTGTATGTGTTTCTGCTGTCTCTGTTCCTCCTTCCACATCCAACAACCACTAAAAAAAGCCATCAGAGCACAGTTAAGTGTCTCATTACAAAGAAGTCTAAATCAGAGGCTAGATTTTTAGATCAGAGAAGCCCACACAGAAGACACCAATCTTTGTGTCATAAGACAGCAAGGGCAGCACAGAGCAGATGGATTTTACTGGCATGCTTTACTTCAGGAAGAACTGAGATGTGATTGCTCATGCAAAGACATACGTGAGAAGCAGGAGCCTACTAAGAGCCAAAGGGTCACCTGTGTCCTCGTTTTATTTCTGGAAGATGACTGTGCTCTCTCCACTTTCCTGTGACCACCTTGCTCTAGCCAGTGCTCCAGCTTAAAAAGCTAGCCTCCCTGCAGGCAACAGTACCCACTGCCATGCCTAATGCAGCCCGCAGCTTTGGGACTTACGCTCCAGTCCCCAACCTGAAGAAGAAAGCAAACCTCTTACTGCCACAGAGCAGGAACTAAAATCCTAAATAATTTAGTTTTCTTCTAGGACACAGAAGCTTTTAATCATTATAAATTTAGCAGCCTGTCAAACAGAAGGTGATACTGCAGTAGATTTCTAGGCAAACAGCTACAGGAATCAGGCTTGCCTGTGTGCCTCTCACATAACCGAGGCAGCATTTACATTGTCTGTACTCCTCCAGAATTGAGAAGAGCCACAAAACACTGCAAGAATTTCAATTTTTAATCTCTAACTTAAGGCAGCAGCAAATTAATTTCCACGTGTAGGATGTCCCCTCCAAAATGGCATTTTTCTTAAGACTGCCTCCATCTAAATCCTAGAGTTTTGAAAAAAACCCTGCTACTCTATAGCAATGAATAATGTCACTAACATTAGGGCAACAGACCTTAAAATATCACAAAAACCACAGAGCAAGAAATATCATCCAGTTCCAATCCCCCTGCCATGGGCAGGGACACCTTCCACTAGACCAGGTTGCTCAAAGCCCCATCCAAAATACGAGGCATCTACAGGCCAGGCATATACATAAGTCTATGAGTTCAGGCCTCAAGGAAAAGAGGAAAAATAAGTTCTGTAAGCTGTTTAACCGTCTTTGACACAAGTTCTGTGACTTACAAGTCTCTGGGACATTTCCACGGTCTTTCAAGTATTACAGCAACATATTTCCCTAACAGGGGTCAATAAGAAAAATATGGCCAGCTACTGTATCTGCTGAAAAACATCTTAAGAAATACAGGAAAAGACAGGACTTAAAGAAAACCAGATGGAACAAGTCAGAGGTCTTCAAAATAAGACTTAAAGAAAAAAAAGTTATAAGAGGATATTCAGAGTCAGCTTTGGGATGCCTCATATACCTCACCTCAAAGTTAAGGAAGAGCTCCAGTTGAATGACACCCTGTTAATCACCGTTTACCACAAACGTCATTCTGTGCACAACTTCAGCAACACCACAGAGTCAAAGAAAAAAAACAAGTCTAAGAACATCAGAGGAGATCCATGCCTAGGTTTAACTGAAGAGGGAAGGACCAAGAAGATAGTAGAGAAAGAACCAAGTACCAGGATGGCATTTTCAAGAACGTGATATAATTTGGCACCACATACAGCAACTCAGTTTAGAATAACACAATAAAAATTGTTGCTGTAGGTACCTAACCCTGCTGGTCAGCCAAAGCTTTAAAGTCTCTTAACAAAAGAAGAACTTATTGCTCTCTCAATCACTGGGGTGGAGGAAGTGAGAATTGAGATATTTTAAAGTTCTAGCTAATCCTAACAATACAGTCTATAATTTAAAGCTGTTAGGACAGACTTCCATGCTAGAAAAGCCTCAAACTCCAGTTCCCAACACAGGGAAATTTTCCTTAAGCATCCCTTGGACTGAGCTGGTAACATCTGTGGATATCCATTTCAGCTGTCCCTTCTACTCACACAGAGGTTGGCCTATTCAGTGTTTACAAAAGTGTGAGAAAACCACAGCTCTGTGTTCTCCTGCTGTGTGGCTTGTTATTGTGAAACATCAAAATAAATTCCATGGAAGAGAACTACAGACATTCCTCCCAACATCAGAATAAACACCAGAGTAGCAAGTTATGAACCATCCCTCCATGGAAAGTCTGCATGTTTCTGCATCACCAAGACTTTGGAGTATGGCTGTGTGGAGCAGGGAAGCAAGTTTGGCATTAAATAATAACAAACATTTCTGAAATATCTAATTTATAATCCAGAAAGCAGGTCCTTCCTTAAAGGCATTAAGCAGAAGAAACAGACCATGTAAAGACCATTTGGGTTATGCTACAAAAGGCCTTAACAAATGGACACTGTTGCTGTAGGAAAACTGACAGGATCAGCATCAAGTCCTCATTGCTGCGGTTCTAAAGATAATCCAAACATTTGCAGTTCACTGATTTGAGAAATTGCCATCAGAATACCACCATTTGAACAGAGCTGTCCCATGTGTTACTCCATAGCAAGCCTTGAGATCTCAAAATTCATTATTTCTTGTAAGATACCTGTTGCAGGCACACAGAGCAGTGCTGATTTTTAGCATGGAACAAGAGACAACCTTCTCAAAGCATTAATTTTCAGACAATCAAGTTTGGGAAGAACACTAGGAACATGCACACAAATACACTTACTTGACAGCTGTAGGGACCAATCTGGAATACACTAAATACGTGTTGTCATGCGTCTCAGGTTTTTGCATTCCATTCTCTACCCTGACAAACATGCTACCACAGGAAAACACCTGTTATTAAACCAAACATGATAAAAGCAAACACCTCCCCCAAACCACTCAAAACAGATGACTTCGGAATTTAGGGTGACACTCTCTGAACACCAGCACCAGCCATTTCCCTAAAGACTTCTGGAGCATAGCAGCTCTCATCCAAGGAATAAAATCCCAAGATCCAGCAATTGTATCATACTTTATTTGGTAACGCTGGGAAAATCTGGCCAAGAAAGTTAACAGCTATTTCGTTTCAAAGGTTATTCCAGGTTTACAGATATTCCCTTAACTCTTCAAAATAAAAATCTTAATGAAAGCATTCATTAGGGAGATGTAATGAGAGTCAAATTCACACAGATTTAAATTAAGTCCATATTTATATAGAAATGGCAAAATGAAGATCTACTTTTATAGTGGGTTCACATGTAACAGCAACACCACTTAAGCAGATTTGCTGTCTGTTTATAAGAACATTCCTTATTAGCCTGAAGGTATTCTAAGGCTAGATCACATGAGACAAATCATTCACATAGTCCTCACAGTTCACATGGGTGAAAAAAAACCAACAAACATCTAAAAAAAGACTGTAGCTGGCTTTTTAATCACAGCTAAAAAGGCAACAAAATAGCCCAATGCACAGGACTAGGTTTGTGAGAAGTTTAAGCCTGATATTTTTGTTGCTTTTCAAGAAATAAGGAAAAAGGACTAATTTATGCTATTGAACTCATAGAAGTTCCAGCACGTAAAATACTAACCACATTATTACTGAATCTCATTTTGTTCCTGCGTCACAAAACTGTCCAAATTTTTCCACAAAATTTCCAGGCTTTTCTTTTGGAGAGAGGGGTAGAGACAGAAAAACTGGTAAACCCAACTTATTTAAAAGAGATGTAGTTCTGAATGTGAGAGATTGAGAATTCAGTCTTAGCACATCCATATTGAAATTCCCAGTTCGAACTAACCAGAGATGCTCCTTTTGCAGTGTGAAAGATCTGCACCAAAACCCTCCCTGCACAGCCCAGTTTCAACAAGCAGTTAAACACAGCTTTTCTACACCCAAAGTGCTTTAAGCACAGGACAAAACTATCAGCTGTTAAGCAGCAAAATCTTCCTCCTATTTTTAACTTTACTGCACAAGGTACCTAGCTTATTTCAGTGCAGAACAGGAAAGAGCGTTGAAATACTTAAGCTATTTACCCATCAAATTTGTTTCCTGTATGATTCTTAAGGGAATTTATTTCCCAGGACCTAAGAGTACAGTTTTAGAGGTTGCTGAGAGAAAAGCAGAGTTGGTTCAACAACAGGACAACAAAATTTTACTGTATGGAAAAATTCCACAACCTACCATAGGATGGATTTATTTTAAATTTTTAATGCATACTTGAAACCTAAAATTACTGTTTAGACAATACTGACATACTGTTTGTCCCAAAAAAGTTACATAGAGCTTTGTAACAGATGTTCTTTAGCAGAACTGTTGGGATTGGGAAGGGAAAGGGGAGATATTTTTCTATATGAACTCACATTTTTACCTGAAGAAAATTATTTTTACATTTAATAACCTTGCAAAGTTAGGCACTCAAGAAAAACAAAAAAAAAACCCTAGCTATATTCTGTAGCAATAATCTTATTATGCTTGTTATACAGTAGAAAAAGGGTATTAAAAGTGAATACTAAGACAATGCCACCAAAGAACGCTCAAAACGCAGAGACAGAAGCGGTTTGCTCCATTTTCTGCGTGTAGCTGGCATCAGACCTACGCTAGAACTGCCACCTGTTCCTATTCTTCCTGACTTGTTTTTAACTTATGTAAGCTCCCCAGTCCTACCTGCTCTGTGATCAATCATATCAGCACTTGCGTTAGAATGGAATAAACTATTTCAGTTGGAAGGGACCTACAGCAATCACCTAGTCCAACTGCCTGACCAGTTCAGGGCTAACCCAAAGCTAAGGTATGTTGTTGAGGTCATCGGCCAAATGCCCCTTAAATCCTGACAGGCTTTGGGCATCAACCACCTCTCTAGGAAGCCTGTGCCACTGTTTGAGCACCCTCTTGGTAAAGAAATGCTTTCTAATACCCAGACTAAACCTCCCTGGTGCAGCCTTAGACCATTTCCACACGTCCTGTCATTGGATACTAGGGAGAAGAGATCAGCGCCTACCCCTCCACTTGCCCTCCCCAGGAAGCTGTAGAGAGCAAAGAGGTTACCCCTCAACTGCCTTTTCTCCGAACAAGACAAGTCCAAAGTCCTTAGCTGCTCCTCACAGGACACTCCCACCATTTTGAGAGGCATTTTTGCATTTAGTTCAAAATTACATCTCTCAAGCGGCAACTTTTTCAGTCCTATCTAAGACATTACAGCAAGTACAGATGTACATTCTTACTTGAAGTTAGCGAGCTAAAAAACATAGTAAAACACATTATATGCCAAGTAAGCTGATTTCGCCTTAGCTTTAAAGCCAGTGCTGAAGCAATACACCACAGAACTTGAAGAAATGACTTGATCCATTGGAATAGCACCCATGAAAAATACAGAATTCACAAAAAGGAGCTTTGTGAATGTTTTAACATGAACAGCTGCAAATACGTAAGTCTCTCCAGTTTTACAGGCATACTAACAGTATGCTGTGCCTTGCTCTGTCAAACAGATTCCAGCTTTGCATCATTGCTGTAAGTGAATGGAAAATGGATAAAAAGCACAGTCAGAGAACAGAGACCATATCCTAGAAGCGCCTGCTATTTTTCCATCCTGAAGTAAAGCGAAATGCAACATTAACAACTAAGCAGGCAACTAATGCCTTAATATTGTAATCAACTACGAGTCCTATTGCAATAAGTTAGTCCTGACTTTACACAGAGCACATGAGCAAGAAATGGAAGTGGGGTTGGACCTCCTCACTGAGTGAGGCTAAATACTGTAGAGTTAACTGTGGCACTGAAATAAAAGAACAAAAGCTTTAAAGTAGCTAAAATCATGAGAACAAAGCTTCACTATAACATCAAGTCTGTTTAAAAAAAAAAAAAAAAAAAAAAAAACACACCAGAAAAAGGAGAAGGCCCCATTCTCCATGGTACCAGCTGGCATTATTTCAGTTCATTTCAAAAAGATCATTTGTCTTTTCTTAAAATGCAGGATATTGTACTGCATGACATTCAAGCAGCCACACAGTATTTTTATTCTGAAAGAGCTATCTGCAATTGTGAAGATGGAAAAAATCCTTCTTAAAAGAGGAGTGCTCCATCAGAAAGCTTTGCATTCATAAATGGGAAATTATATTAAAACTCTGTACAAGTTAGAAATGCCTTAAGTTGAAAGTCTAACTTACCATCTAATTTTGGAAGCTGACTTAGTACAAGAAACAGTATAGGTTTATTAAAAATTCTGAAACACAGCCATTCAACTGGCAAAAGTATGGTGCTAAAGACCATTTGCTAAAGATTCACTAAATACTACAGCTAATTTGGAGTTTATAGCTGTGTTTTTACAGCACTTTTTTATATTGAATATAATACTGCAAGTCTATGTAGCAACACTCTTTACTAGCTTGGAAAAGATGAATCACAAGAAAAACTACATTAAACTAGTAAAAAGGGGAGGGAACAGTAATTACAGTTTTTGGATGGAAAACAGAGGAAGTGCCAAGCTATATTTAGGGGAAAATAAAGTTATATTTTAAGACTATCATAAGCAAGTGGAACAGGAATCTAATTCTGTTTCTAGTGCAGAAACAGATTTTGTTGCTTATTGTGAGTTTCCTCAACTGAGCTAAATAAGCCATTAAGTTGTTAGCTGTAGCATCCTCTACACTTTTACTTAATGGACTACAGATGAGCTCATGATACTTGGTGTCAGGCTATACCTAAACTAACATTAGTACAGCCAAGTATCAATAAAAGTAACAAGCAAACAGAATAAGCACTTTGTGCAAAGTCTCATGCTTACTGTATGACAGAAGGCCTCATTCTTAACACAAGGTATCGAGAAAACTACTCAGTAATGATTAATATGTACATATCCAAGACACTTACAAGACAAAAGCACTGGACTCAATGTTCTGACTAGAGGAAATTAAAAACATACTGCCACAGTACCAGAGTTACAGGTCAGAACCTATTTACCCAGTAATTCCAGACTCAAACTTGTAACAGCTGCTTGGCTACAGCACCTCTTTCAGAAAGACATCTGCTATTCACCCAGGGGACACAAAGCTTTCCAGTGGTCTTCAGTATCTTTCAAAGAAGGCTTTTCAGTGAGTAATTAATTACAAGTAGCTTTTAATTCAGCACATACACACTGATGCTCAAGCAACTAATTGAGACTGCCAACTCTCTTGAAAAGACCTGGAAATTGCTGCAAGTAGAAACATCATCTGAAGACTTTTCTGTCTCTTGCCAGATAAAAACTAGCACCAGGTGTCCTGACTGGCATAAACACCCAAAACAAACCCAGTATGAAGTCCTTAAAACTCTGCCAGCTTTTGGAATGCCATCTGCCACTTAATCAGCTGTGATTCCTCCCTCTGCCATAAAAGCACACACATCAACACACTCAGATAATTTCAATTTCTTATTCAAGTGTAGTCTGCAGTGACACAGAGACAGCCCACACCAAAAGTGTACCTACTGTGAACCTTCCAGAAAAACCTGTTATGCTGCATGATTCTTCTATTTACTTTTTTAAAGCCAAAACATATGAGCTTTAATCATTACTTACCTCAATGTGGATAAACAGCAAAGAGTACATTCAAGATTCTCTGCCACAGTTCTTATTACAGTTAAAACCTCCTTATGCTTTAATGGAAACAGAGAGTGACAGCACAGACTGCATATTCTAAGAGCTGAGTAGCCCAAACACAGGAAGTAGAAAAAAACCCTAAACTTTTCTCCATATCCCTTGAAACTGAAAACAGTGATGGTTTATGGAATTACCAATTACAAAACTGCGCTTCCAAGAGGAGAACCAATATACTTATATAATGTATAAACCTAATTTAAGTTGCAACACAGAAAATGTAAAAATGCTTTAGGAAAACTCACCAGAACCCAAGCAAGATAGGCTTTGGTGTCCATTTCTTCCAGGAGTACCTATAATATTAAGGTGGAGGAAGAAGAGAATTACACTTCAAGCCAGTAAGGAACAGTTCCACATAAGCTCCTCAAACTTGACAATTTCAGTTTCTTTCTTGCAATGGCTGATAGCATTTTCAACAGCAAGATTTAGCATTGTAAGGTTAAACTACTTGGAAAATGCATAACGAATTCCCAATAAGCCTAACATTTTCTTTCAATTACAATTATCATACTTCATTTAAGCCAAGTAGCACTGTTTTATTTTACTCATTCATAGAGAACCACAGCTAATAAAAAAAGAATTGTCTATACAAGCATCAAGGTAATTTTTTCCACTTACACAATCCAGGTGTTTTATTTGTATAAAGGAGGTATAAATTCGCAGCACTCTCAAACATGCTACCAATCAAGTTAGATACAAATGAAAGCATTGAGGAGGTTAATCTACCTTTTCTGCATTGTTTCAGAGTCATGTGAAAACTGATCTAAGAAGTTCATTACAAGAATATTCATTAAATGAAAGCACTCTTTCAGACTGCTAGGTCTAAGAGCAAAAGCCGTGTGCAGAAGTTTGCAAAAGGTCTGTTGACAACACCTATCAATTTTCTTCATGATTTACAAAGAATGTGTGATCCTCCAACAGATGTTTCAATAGCAGACATCTGCTTTGTCTACCCTGAACTTGCTTCCCTCACCTCGACCACACAAATGTAACTTCGTTCTCAGGGTGAAAATTTTATCTTATAAATCCTGCCTCAAGATTTTTATCTGTTCTTTTGATTCACACTGGCAAAAATGACTAATTTCAGTTGAAAGTTGAAGATAAAACAAGCATCCGATACAGGTAAATACTATCCTCAACAACCAAACTTGATCCAAGATGCTCTCACAAGAATCTTGCTTGAATTAGACACAAACCTGGGAAATCTAGTCTGGGTTGTGTCTTGCAAATGTATGATCTTATCAGCAGGTGACAGAATACCATGTAACAGACATTATCAAGTATTCTGAACTCTCATGGGATGCAAGTTTAAAGCAAATAGTAGACAATGATGCCCTGATTGCCACATATACGCCTGACCCGATACATAAGGATACAAATACATAGGGAATACATCAAAGACCCAGTCTCCAATACTTTAAAATACAAGGAAGGAGAGCAGACTACCACCTCAATTACTCTGAGGTCATAAAGCACGGCTGCTCTTTCTCAAGACAGACAGATTCAAGAATGTAAGTGAAAAACTGACTTCACCCAACAGCTGATTACCTCTAGTCTCACTAACTTTCCTTGCTGAGTGCAGTGGTCCAGATAATCTTGGTGTGCACTGGTTCAGTGAAACAGACCTGGCCTTGGCTCCTAGAAGCAGAAGCTTAGATCAGGTTTAAAAGTATAACTACATCAGCAATTAAAGACACGCCAACTATTACATACTTGCAGTTAAGTAAAAGATGCACAAATCTACTCAAACAGAAAAGGAGACACTACCTAGAAAATTTAAGCTATATTTATCACAACTCACACTGGAAGAAAGAAAAACATAGCTTTAACAAAGCTTCTAAGCAGAAAGAAACAGTAGATTTTGCTTCACACTAAATCTGAATTACTTAAGACTCAAAACAGCAATAAATACAACCTACATAAAGATTGCCTGAAAGGGACTTCCGAAAGCCATCTATCCATCCTCCCACTCAGAGCAGGGCCACCACCAAGACAAGATCAGTTGACCCTGCTTTTGTCTAGAGGAACCTTGCAAACCTTCAAGGAAGGGATGCTCTACAGTCCCGCTGAGCGGTGCTACATCTCCCACTCTGCAATTTGCAAACATTTCCCATTGCCACATTATATGGTACTACTGAGGAGAGTTTGGCACCATCACCTTTGTAGGTGTCCATTTCAAGCTATTGCAGGCTGTTGCAACATCTCCCCTTACTTTCCTTTTTATCCATCTACACAAGCTCAGATTCCTCAACCTCTCCTCGCAGGTCATGTGGTCAGAGATTCTAACCATTTTCCTAAGTCTCCAGCTTCAACATAATCCTGTTGAACTAGGAAGGCCTCAAAACACCAGAATAGTTCCAGTAATACTAAGCCCAAGGAGGAATACCAGATTCTTCTGCTCTTGCAAGTGCTGAAGACACACTTCTAGAACCCTGGTCACTTTAGATGTTGCACAGTGCATAATTGTGTTGCATGTATTAGACTGTGTTTGTTTCAAAGTGATCTACAGTTTGTAGCTAATTCTGTTTCTTTTCACAGTTTACCATTTTAAATCGTGACATTTGGCAGGCATCTCTTCTATTTATTCTCAATTATGTCAGATACCAGCTTAAAACATAAGCCTAATGCAGGAGCATTGTGTTTAATTAGGTTTATCCAATTACAGTAACCAGTTCACCACAAAGATGGACAGAAGCAAGCTGATTATAACTAGGTTTTACAAGAGAGAGACAGCAAGCTTATTTATCTGCTCCTGTTGTGTCTCCAATTTTGGCCAGAGAATGAGTTGTCAACTGCTGCTTCTGGCTGGAATGAAGAAGCACTGCTGGCCAGTTGAGAGGTCCTGGTTCAAATAGGAACAGGAACCACAACAGTGTTTAATACAAAGCCAGTAAGCACATTAAAATTAATGTTTTCCTTAGCACCAGGTGATGAAACACAACTGTCTTATGCCCGCTAAAAATTAGAGGAAACCTCTGCTTCCACTTCACCCAGTGAAAAGAATATCAAGAAAAAGCTGCATGAATAGCTAAGCTGTTTCTGGGACTCTTCCCTTAGAAAGATAGGGCAGTGTTGTCCATCTATGAAGGAAGATACTTCATCTAATGCTTTATTCAAACAAACATTCCTATCCCCTAATGTCCTTTCTGTCCTGAAAGGGACAAAGATAATGCAAAGTCTGCATGAGGATAAGGACAACCATAGAGTCAGAATAAAACTGAGGGTAGTTCTGCCCTACAAACCACCAGCAGCCACAGTGTAGTAGCTTAACAGTAGTAACTACAAACTATCTACAAACAGTCCCATGTACCTTTTGGGGTTGACTTCAATGAGTGTAACCTAGGTCTTGGTACTGCTTTCAAAGGGACAGGAGCAGCAGTACCATTCTGGCAGGCTGGTTTTGTAGGCCATTCTCCATTCTTGATAACAACTGTGGCATTTGCAGCTGCAACAGAGAATGACAAAGAATTAGCTCTAGGCAGTATCTAGTTTTAGGAAAATTAAATCCTTAAACCTGTTTTATCCAGGGCTAAAATTAGGAGATAAAGATGGAATAAAAATGTTACTACCACCTCCAATGCATTCAGTACAGACTAATGACCTGTAACAGATACGTCTATGACTGTTATAAACACTTCTTAGAACAAGACATACAGCTTTGAACCATGCTTAAGTGAATATATACGAAAATATTTGATCAAGATACATAACAAGAAGTCTGATCTTGCTGTACAAAGCTAATACAAAACACATTTCAGTTTAAGCCAAGAAAAAGTATCATCAGTCCAGAAAAACATTCAGGCCAGAGAATTGACTGTTAAAAACCATAAAACCCAAGTAAAACTCAGCCAACTTCCTCATGCAACACCTTCCCCTGTTCCCTCTCATTTGAGCTGAGCCTATGGCGCACATACCACCAACAGACTGCATCCCTTCCATCCCCTTTTGGGGACACTGAAAAAGTGTGAGCCCAACTGCCCTTATCAGCTACTAAACAAGTTTTGGGAAAGCTTCCTGTAGTCTCTGTTCATAACAGCAACGTCCTCAGTGACAGCAGACCTCAGAAGACTGTCTAATCCTCAAGAGAGGACTGAAGTCATACAGCAAAGTGCTCCCTACAAAAAGAGGCAGACATGCCCCAGCTGGGAAAGGTGGGATAATAACCTATTGCTACCTCATATCAAAATTGCATTTCTAACTTACAGGGAAGTTGCTACAGAAGATGTTTGGTTCCATTTCAAAGGAACATGAGACAGATTTGGGCTTACTGTCATTACGAAGATTATTTTCCTTGAAAAAAGAAAACTGAAATTTGGGGAAAGCATTGTTGTGGGGTTGAGGAAAAAATAATACTTCTAAAGCAAGTATAAATTGAGAACAGTGTGGTTCAGGTCTTAAAAAATTACATATACTGACACATCGAAGAGTAAGAAATTTACATTGCATTTACCAAAGACAAGCAAAGTCTAAGTTACACTGGAGTAGCTTGTCACACTGTTGCTTTTTTCTGTAGTCATTTAAAGAAAAAGAGAGGTCATATCAGGTTTGCTTCAGATTAGTGGTTTAGCAAGTCTAACTTTTTCTAAAGGTAATGTGAACTAGATACTCAGTATTGTTCACTGAAAGATGGAACAAAACCTTGAGATAATTTTGGCATCTTTAAATGCACTAGCATAAACCACGTAAGTTACCTGCTTCAAAAAGATGCTTTTTTGGCCACTACTCAATATATTTTCAACCTCAGAAAGAAAGATAGAACTGCTTTCTCTTTTAGAAACATGCAACTGAAGTCCTCCACTTATTTTTTAAATAAAGCTGGAGCCTCTCTAAAAGCACAGAAGCTAAATACTTGCAAAAAACCCTATACATTAGGAACAATTCATGTAACACATCAATAACACAGTTATTCTGTGGATATCCATTGATACATCAGAGGATTCAAACCAATTTACTTTCAAAAGCATGAGGCCTGAAACGGGCCTTAACTCTTTCCATAAATCACTGAATTAAGAATTTTTGCTCAGAGTTCACTGCAAGGAGCTAAGAATTGCCCACAACCTGCTGTGCTACTTCTAACTGAGAAGCATGCCATGCAAGTATCACATTCGGTGAGCATACCTCTGGTGCAGGACTAGTTAGGGCACTGTTTTGTCCTGTTATAAGCTCTGGGATCAGCTAACCAGGATGAGTGCAGAAAAAGGCAAATTTGCAAACTTGGGTCACTATATGAGTCAAAGGTGGTTATTCACAGAATTAGGAGTAGCTAGTGCAATCTTGATGAAAGATGGACAGGTATGAAGTTCTCTCACCACAGCTAAGATCTAAAGGGTTTTAAAAATCAGCTCCTTCAAAGCATTTAGTTAAGTATTGACTGCACAGAAATGCAGCTCCAGGTTGATCACTAGGACCAGCTTTTTCACTTCTGAAACACTGCTTCCTTTCCATACAATTACACTACTGCAATTCATATTTGGATTCTTGTTCTTAACCTCAGAGTTTTAACATTTCAGGATGCTCAAATGACAGTACTTTCAGCTCAGAGCTGAAATTGAGAGTTGTCTGCTGTTAAAAATAAAAAAGAAAAAAATCAATTTTTCAGTGCTTGAACTGACAGCTTGTGTGCAAAATATGCTTTCACTAGCAACAGCATTTCAAAATCCATCATTTCCAAACTTCTCAGTCTTTTTAGGAAAAAAAAACTGCCAACAACATAAAACTCAAGTGCTCATTCAGCAACAACAGCAACAAAAAACCCTAATACTGCCACAGGAAAATTCTAATCCATGGACATCCATAGCAATCCATAACAAAGGGCTGAGCTCACACAGCAGGAGAAATGCTTTCTTTTGTATTTTTTTCCCTGCTAATACAAGACAAACTCCTTAAGCAAAACAAGCCAAGCAACTCTGTAAATTTAATACTCTTGACAGGACCACAATAGTTAGTCATAAATTTCATGACATTCACAGCATAAGGCTCCCATCTTGATCTTTGTGTGTCCCACCCATCCAATAAAAACATTCTAGGTTTACAAATACAGATTTATTTTTCCTGATATTACTGTAGATTAGCTGAAAGAATGAAACATAAGAACAGCACTGTACTCCAATATTAGAGTACAAAGTAAATTCATGAGTTCTTTCCAATTTGATTCAAACTTAAAAACTTCACTCTATTAACCTATAAATTACACATAACCTAAACTCTTCACACTCAGAGAACCTGACCACTAGACATAAATCATTCTCAAATGTAAGAAATTAACTAAAGAAAAATCATCTCACAGAAAATCAGCAAGTCAAAACATTGCATGCATTTATCAATCTCCACAAAACACATGATTTAGAATAGAAATAAAAAGGAATACAACCTACTTCTTTTCCCAGTGAACGTGGCTAACAAAGGAATAATACAAAAGCTGTAAGATCCCACTACCAGCAATGTCAGTAAGGTAAGATCGAAGTGGCTTCCTGAGTCAGTCGGTGGTGTTAGTGTAGAATTGATGAAAATAACAGGAGAAAAATTAGTTTCTGTGCAACTGCGGAGTCCTCCTGGTATAGTCATTTAAAAAAGATCAAAGCAAGCTCAAAGCCAGAGAAACTGCAGCCATGTCCAACACCTCACATTGTTCTTGCTTGCTCTTCGGGAATCGGAGTGGAAAAAATTGTGAGCTTGAAGGCAGCGGACAAAACAGATTAAACCGGCTACCAAGTAAGGCTAAATAAGGAGTCATCTGTTTGGATACTTAATCTGAATACACTTCTTTGTTATGAAGCAATGACCCCTTCCTTTGTTACATGAGGGAGTAAAATGAAGAGAGAACAAAGCTGCTTAGGAATACCAGATACAATCCTAAACCTGAACAGCAAAAGTCAACATGGCTGTCACAGTAACCGAACTGACCTGATTACACAGGAATAGGCACCACATGCTTTATTACATACTCTTATTTCTTTGAGGAAAGAAGTATTAGTTTTTTAACAAAGACACTCCAGGGGAAAGAAAAAAAAAAGGGGGGGGGGGGGAGCCCAAAACAACGCAAACACCAAGAGAAAATGTGTTTATGTATGCATGTATGCATATGCGCAGACATAAACTACTGACATATGTTATATCACCATTCCCTTTTTCAGCCCATTGAAGACAGATTTAAACATCATCTGGCACTAAGTAAAGGCCTTTGCCCAGTCTCTGAGATATAACAGATGATGCAATAGTAACAGAATATTTAACATGTATAGCTGGGAATACTACTGTGTCTGATAGTCAGCTGTGTGTTATGTCCTTCATATTTTTGGCCCTAGAATGCCCACAACTGCTGGTTCAGACCATTTGTAGAGCTTCAAATCAAAGTAAGTTCTGTTATTTTTCTCCCTAGTTTTAATCAAAATGGAATTGGTTCAAGTCAGGCACCAATGCTTACAGTTACCTTAGAAATTATAGACATCTACACATGCAAAAATTCAAGATTCTAAAAGCAGTTTAACTTACCTGCTCTTCATTTGATCTACATATTTCATCTGCTTTCAGAGTTTTAAGACAATAATCTACTCCAAAAAGAACATTTAGTATCAAAACCCTGTAACATGCCATATTATGCCAGGTAATCCATTCACACCATCCACTTACTACACTACATGTAAACACAAGGAAATTTTCACTGAACACAAGCCTCGCTGCTTTTGTAATGTTTCAGTATGGAAGAGGAGCTCTACTGTAGTCTCCAGCCACAAAACCAAAACCCAAGGCTCAAAGCTCCTTCAAGTGGTGTATCTCAAGAAGGAAAGTTGTAAAGTAAGAGGCAAAGAGTCTAAGATCTTGAGCTATTATGTAGTACAATTAGAATCAACACAGGCTGTCTGTCAGACAGCACTCCCTTCAAGGGGATTATTTTTGTTTTCTTTTCAACAAGCAGTTGATGCTGACTCTCAGCTAAAACTCATAACCCTGATAAGATACTTACAGTTACTGCTGAAATGACTTGGCTCACTCTGAGCGCTGCTGACTGATGAGATACTAGGAGTTCTCTCAAGCACTGATCTTTTGATAGGCACTTTGGATTTGGCAAGTGGTTTACCGGAGCTAGCCCAGGAGACTGGAGAATTTTTCACAGGGGCATGCCTCTCTCTTGGCAAAGATCCTATACTTGGCAATTGGGGGGAAGGGGTAGGAAGAGAAAAGAACAAAAGGAGTTACAAAGAATTTAAAATAATTGCTTCTTCTATATATATAACTACAAGTAAAAACATCTGCACATTAAAAAATACATGTAAAAAAGCCTAATCTACCTCACATTGACATGGTAAAAGATGTTGTACATGCAGAAAAATAGTTCCAGGGATCTAAAGAGTCCCATTTCACCTGCACAGCGACATCAGGAACAAGGCAAGAGCTTTAAAGACTGGCCTTGAAGGCAGAAATATGCAAGCACATAGCTCTTCCTCCATTTTCCTACCTCTGTGGATTATGGTTAGCTGTACTAGTGATCCCATAAGAATATAATCTCTAGCTCAAAAACAACCCAAGAAAGATTATGTCATTTGTTACCAGCCCCAAACCAGAGATTCCCTCCTTTCAAGGACAAACAGCACAAGAGCATCAAATTGTGCTGTACTCACATAATACACTGGAAACTGACCAGCTCCCCAGGACTAGTTAAACAGCACTCCCCAGAACCAAGTACTTAGCAGCCAACTGATGCAGACACATTTCTGCATTAAATGCCATTTTCATTTGAGTTTGTTGAACACAAATGCCCAATAGCTAAATTAATCCAATACAAAGAATATACATAGATGAGGCCAGTGTGCCATCTTCAGGTGGGAGCTTGCTCTTGTAATACTAACAACACAAGTACACCTCCTGCAAGAAAACTTGTTTAGTTAAAAAAAGCTTTTAGTTTATTTCAGAAAAACATGCACCCAGATTTAAACTACAGTGGCCCAAAGGAAGTTACATACATACAGACTTGTCAGGCCAGCATCAAGTTGACTCTTGTCAGCCCCAATGTCAAAATTTTTATAGTCCTCTAACTATGGAAGAGGTTTTCATTTTCGTACAAAAACAGAGATATAGGAGACAGGCTTTTTTTGTTTGTTTGTTTGTTTTTGTTCAATATTGTTGGTTTTGGTGACAAAAACCTGCATCTCTGTGCGGAGACCTCACAGCAGCCTTCCAGTATCTGAAAGGGGCCTACAACGATGCTGGGGAGGGTCTCTTCATTAGAGGCTGCAGTGACAGGACAAGGGGTAACAGGTTAAAATTTAAATAGGGGAAGTTTAAATTGGATATAAGGAAGAAATTCTTTACTGTAAGGGTGGTGAGGCACTGGAATTGGCTGCCAAGGAAGTTGCGAATGCTTCATCCCTGGCAGTATTGAAGGCCAGACTGGATGGAATCTTGGGTGACATGGCTTAGTTTGAGGTGTCCCTGCCCATGGCAGGGGGCTTGGCACTTGATGATCTTAAGGTGCTTTCCAATCCTAAGTATTCTATGATTCTACATTTTGCAAAACTTGTGATGTTATGGCCGTTTTAAAGACTGACAGATACAGTTTATCTTACTTGGAGAGACAACTACAGTGTTTCAGAACTGACTTAGAGAAACCAAGTTTCTATTTAAAGGACATACCCCCTTCCCTTACTCCTGACGCTTTAAATCAAATTTCAATTTTTCTTAAGCTGTATAAGAGACTGCTCAAATACAACAAAATTAGCTAGCAATTCCATTTTCATTCAACATTAGTTTTGCTGCAGAACCTCCACTCCTAAAGACCAAGAAACCATCAATTAGCACTAAGGCCAAGAAAGCATGACATTAGGGCATTACATTAAGATCCAGGCAAGAAAAACACTTAGGTCCAACATCTGCTTTTCAACAGTAGGTGGTGTGACAGGATTAGATAACTTGTCTCAAAACATACATTACACAAAACCAGGAAAAGTACTAGTAAAAGGAAAGTATGTCCAAACTATTTCCTAGTTCCCATCAACTCAGTAATGAGAGAAAAACCCTACATACAATATATACTAAAGATGCAATTAGGGTAGATAGGCATACAGCACTGGTCACTGTATCATAGAAAAGCTAGGGTTGGAAAGGACCTTAAGGTCATCTAGTTCCAACCCCCCTGCCATGGGCAGGTACACCTCCCACTAAACCACGTCACCCAAGGCTATGTCCAACGCAGCTTTGAACACCACCAGGGATAGGGCATTCACAACTTCCATGGGCAACCCATTCCAGTGCCTCACCACCCTCAC
>JAOEHX010014047.1:14991-27665 GCA_025448015.1 Bolborhynchus lineola | reverse complement strand
AGTCAAACACAGAATCACAACTGCTAAAAAATATTTGCTGACTTTGCTTTCACTGTTGTTTCGACACATTCAAACTGGTTTCTACTTGTCCAGAGACTAGCCCATAACGCAGCCTGCTCACCTAGTCATGCAGCAAAAAGTTAGACTGCATTTTGATTCAGCATTAGCTTAGATCCAACCAGCAGTCTTACCTCTTTCAAGAGCCTTCTCCCTACAGTAAACAGGGAACTTCAATATATCAAGACTTAGCAAGACCGAGATCCCAAGAATTTAAAAAATGACATGTTAGGTTACAGCATGCATAGCTGATAATGCCAAGATTTTTCAACAACCAACAAAAAGAGCTAAATAAACCTTGATCCAGTCAATGACAAAAAAACTCCAAGCAAAATAAAAGTCACTTTGAGACTGAGTAGAGAAACACAGAATGTAGTCGCAGTTGCATATGCAAATGTCTACACATACATAAAGAAGCCTGCTCACACAGCGCTCTGGACTGCCACATAACTAGAAAATACATAGTAATAATCAACTCAATCAGTTTTTTTTAAAGCAAGTTTTCACTTTTGTAATCAATACTTTCATGGCAACTAAACCAGCTAAAAATACAGCTTCATATCCACAGTAAGAGTCCTGCATATAAAGTGAGGTATTCAAAGGTTTAACTATAGTGTATGAAAATCTGGAACCTAGATGAACATTAGTCCTCAAAAAATTACATTCTGTAACTCAGCAGGTACTAATATGCTCATCAAGCTTATGAGAAGATTTCCTGGTGATGAGACTTTCTTCACATCTAAGATCTGCCACAGGAGGCTGAATGTAAAGCTAACCTCAGCTAGCATCTCCTCCACAGGAGAGGCCAGTAGCAGATGCACAGAACTGTTGACCTTCTCAAGAACACTCCTTCCCAAGAATACACTGTTCCTGGCAAATAATGACTTGCAGTCCTCTAATCTAAATGCTACTAAATAAACGCTTTGAGTTTGTCTTACATCAACAAGCATTATGCATGCCTGGCCTCCACAACACCCAGCAGTCCAGTGCAAAAGAGTTCAGCTATTTGTGCCTTCAGTAAAGCTCAACTTGCCAAATTTCAGTTGCACATTTCAAGTGCTTACACATCGCAAAAAAAGTCTTCATTACCAGAGCTCTAAGCTTTCCTATTCTTCAACAGGTATCAGAGCTAGGGGTAACAGAAAATCATATGGAAAAAAAGCAACAGGAGCTTGGCAAGCAGGTACTCCTAAAAGGAGAAAAGATCAGCTGCCAGCAGCCTCACATCCAGGAGAAATACACCGCAACAGGCAGAACTGGGCTTACAGCAAGATCTTGTCACTCACACTAATCTAAAAGGGACACCCAGGGATGTACTATAAAAGGGCAGGAGAGTGATTCATTCAGTACTGGGTAAACAGGACTCAAACCCATATCAACTACAATCAATAATCCAAGCTACAAGTTTACAAGTTACACAACAATAATTCAAGTCAGTTTGTGTTAATGACACAACATAGACAGTGATAATTTACACTTCTCCTGATACCCCACTCGGTTCTTTAACCTACACCATCAGATGCCAGTTACTCAAACCCATTGTGCACAAACACAGCTATGTTTGTGCAGCCTGTATAAAGGCAGGTGGGTAGGGAATAAATCTGAAAGGAGAAGGTGTGCCCAGACATGTGGGAAGGGAGTCTAAAAGACCTCTAATCAACTGAACATGCTTTGATACCAGACAAAATGCATTATCAGTATGCATATTTCAGCAGAAAACAGTATTACATCGTCAGGATTAGCAGTCACTGAAGTCAGAAATCATTTAAGGCATTTCATATGTCTAACAATGTGCATTACACTACAACCGGTTTACCTGACCATGTTCTGGAACATGACATAATCACATAAGTCTGACCTTTTCAGCACACACACCTGAAGGCAGAGATGGCAGCATTCAGAAAAGAGGGAGTCTGCCATGACCAGGCATCCCTCCCAACATGCTCTGTCCAGTGTTGCTCACACGTGGTTCCATCAGGAAGGACTGGGAAAACACGTGATTCCAGGTGACACTGCATTTGCACAGAATAATAAATCCAGAGCTCCCTGTATAGCCTCAGTAATGTCACATCCTGATGTGAACTAGCCTGTTGCCAAGCTAATTCAAGATACTAGAAGAGAGGACGAGTTAAGCTCCTAAAATAAACATCACCCAAACATTTATAACATGAGAAGTACAACACACTCCTAGAAGCACTCATGTGCCAATGGCATCGCTTGCTTAAGAACACACAGTATCATCAGTGCTGGCACTGTGAAGGCGCCGTGTTTATAACAAAAAGCCCCAACGCCACAGGGTAGCTAAGTGACATCTGTGTGCTTTACTCAAAGCACATTCTAAAAAGGAAGATCAAGGAGACACTTGCTAGGGTAAGCAGAAATTATGTGCAAGTTATGTCTGCAAGCAATCATGCAGGCACATTTGACTGAAGGAGCCGGATCACTTTCACTGGCATGGACCATCAGGTCTTGGCTGCTACTTGGCTATTTGCCAGCCTGCTTCAAGGCTGAGGCACCAGCATAATATACAAGTGACAGTATCAAGAAGCATGAACTTTAAATCTGGGCACTAGGTTACAGAAGAAGTAGAAGGGCTGTTGAGCTTACAGCTGCAGACAGCCTAAAGCTGTGCAAGAGGTGCTGACTCCCCATAAGAAGTTCAAACCATGACACAATACTATCAAGACTACCCCAAAGCATACGACTGATGATGCTGACAGGTACATCTACTCTAGTAGTCTGTTCCTACTAGTGACTAAACGCTTGTTTAGACAGAGCAATGTTAGCACTTTCCCCAGACTCACAGCCTCCAGTCATTCTAGTCCTCAGAGCATTGATTCAGTGGAAAGTTTCAGCTGCTTTTGGACCCTACTTTTCCTTGCCCATAGTCATCGCTTTCCCAAGATGAAGATGCCTTATTTATTTAATTGTTCATAAACTCTGGCCACCCTTGTTAGCCCATCTTTAAGTACGTTAGGCTGTTGTCTCCATCTTCAAGCTCAGACTATTATTCGCAAGCACATAATACACTCAGACATTCCAATGGATTTATACAGTGTCTTGGTAACACAATTTTTCTTCCTTTCATAATTGCCTACTTCAGATTTTTATTGTAAGCTAAGTTCCAGCAGAACTCTGTATTCAGATGTGGAAGACTGGTCCAGGGACTTTTCTTACAAGTTAATTAAGACCATCTTTCACTTCAATAAGAAAGATACTTGAGAACAGTGGCTAGAAATGACATCTAGTAATTTGGGGATACCGAGGTGCACCACCTTCTTCAACTTTTGCTCTGCAAAGGCACATGCCTTTCCTCTACTCTCTTTTACAGCAACTGACAAGATGAAACTCAAGGAAGTAATAAAGATGAGCATATACAAGCCAGTGAGAAACGACAGCTATTAAGACAGTGCAAGTAAACATATACACAATTATTTTAGAATAAATGCATGATCAAACAAAACCAAAACTACATATTTGAATGTGCAGATGAGAATATCAACAAGCCTCACACTTCCCTTGAATATTCCCACATAGAATCACAGAATCATCTAGGTTGGAAAAGACCTTTAAGAGCATCAAATCCAGCCTTCAACCCAACACTGCCAAAGCCACCACTAAACCATGTCACTAAGGGCCTCATCTGCACAGCTTTTAGACACTTCCAAGGACAGCAATTCCACCACTTCCCTTGGCAGCCTGTTCCAATACCTAGTCACCCTTTTGGTGAAGAAAGTTTTCCTAACATCTAAACTCTCTGTGACTTAAATAAGGCTCTCATTTGTAGCTTCATTAAGACCGCATTCACTGCTGAAAGTGGCACAGACCACTGTTGGGGGTTTCAAAGTATGGGGCAGCACACAGCTGCACACATGGTCAGTTACATACTTTGTTATTGTTCCTTTATCCATCGCCAGCATAAACAACAGCTGTCCATGGTTTTCCATGAGATCAACATTCAATCTGTCACTCTTTAGGAACCTGTATAAATGACATGAAGTTATTACTCCCTGGTTAGTCATCAACTTTTCAGGAAGATGCTCTGGGGTTTGTTTTTGTTTAGTTGGATTTTGGGGAGGGAGGCTTAGCAATTTTATCACAACTAACTTATTTACCAGAAGCCTGTGTTCTTGTACAAAGAAGGATAAACCTTCAGGTCAAAATGAAGTAAGGAGCTGGACCTTAAAAGCAAACAAAAAACCTCCACAAAACAAACAAAAGCACATTCATTATGCCACTTCCTTGGAAGGTCGAGATTAAAGTCCTTTTTGGAAGATTGAATAGCTAAGCACAAACAAGACTGAGACTGTCAGAGACCTATGTTCAACAAGCCTAATCAGTGTTCAAGTTCTTTTACTAGATGGGGTTACAAATATTGTTCACTTTCTCCATTTTCTGGAATTCAGTTAAATTGATTTTCTCCATTACTACCATTCAAAGGGTACATTTATTCATTTTGGTATCTTCAAGTTAGGAAACAGCCAACCAGGATTACTGACAAAAATTTTCCCTTTAAGATTGAAATATTATCTGTGTAGGAAGAGCTGTGGTAATAGATTACAAAGAACAAAAACGCTTTGTGAATTGTGTGCCAGGTCTGCCCAGCCACCCACATACACCAAATAAGTGAAACTTTAAAGCTGAGCAAATAAGATTTCTGCTCTTCAAGAACATCCTCAAGTTTCAAGATAGTCTTCAGATATCTACCAGCTTTCCTGAGGTCTCACACCGTACAGTCTTTATTGTCATTTCTCATTCTTTAAGGAAACTTCACCCATCAGCACCTTTGCTGCCCACCCTTCTTTGAACAAGCTTCAAGCATTTAAAGTAGAAGTTGGGCTGACCTATTCAGAAATAACTTGTCAGTCCTCTCAGCAACCTTTCTACTCTCCATTATACGTTTCTCCTCTCTGTCAATCCTTTTAAATTGCCCTATATTCTTCCCTTGCTGCTCATTCTAGCTGAAGACAAATCTAGTAGAGAAGCAAGTACACAGGGAAGCAGTGCAGAACAGTCATTACACCTTGGATTCTCAAAAGATGGGTGTTGCTGCTGGTGTTTTGGTGGTTTTGTCCTGGGGTGTTATTAGGTCTACAGACACTTAATTAAGTGAAAACTTTGCTGCTAATCTCCTCTTGACTGACAAGCACAGAAAGCACAAAAATGGCAGAAATATTCTGCAGAAGCAGCACCATGCTGCAAGGTGGTGGCTAAAATACCAGCTGTAAACTGTGGGGGGAAGAAAATAAGATAGCTCTTGTTTCCTAACAATGAGCAACAACTTACTCATGTGTTTGGCAAGTCAGAGCAGAGATGGCTTTAACCATTAACACTGAAATAACTCCTGCATTAAATATTTGCCTTTACAATCAAGTTTTAATGCCAAGCAAATATACCACAATGTGCAAGACAGCATACAGTGAAACTACTTAACATGTGCTGACCCAAGACTTTCTGTGTTCCTGAACTGTTTTATGAAGCATCTGTGCCCCCAGCCCTACCATGAGTGCTACACAACATGTAGCTGACCCTATCAGTATTCTGGCTAGAGCAGTGACTGCATCAATGTAATCGGATAGTTAAGGCCACAGAAAGAATCATCTGCTCCCGTGCCCTTTCAGGTCTCCACCTAAAACTGTTCAGCAACTGGCTATATTTAACACCAACACATAATATGAACTAGTTTACAGAGCATTTGGAGTACTCTTAATATAACCTGTAGTGAAGCAAGATACAGTAAGTACATCAGCATTACTTAGCTCTAGCTGATTATTCTGTGTAACAAATCTATAACCTAATTTATCTGAAAAAGCAGATCAACAGGGTCTCCAACAGCTGAAAAAGCAGCTCTCTTTCATGATATCCTTTTGCAGTACAAATTGAGGAATTAATCAAGATGCTTAGGATTTCCCATGTTAACCAGATCAGAAGTTTAATCAGCTTGCAGTGGACACAAAGATACTTGCTGTACACAAATGTGTATTCATTCAGAAAAGACTACAGCCAGACAAGAACAGTTTCCACTTACTGTACAAGAAATTCTACCGCTGAGTTAGGACTGCCCTTTTGTACAGCAACAGCATCACAGAGGATTTTAATTCTGAGAATGCTAGACTTAACAATTAAAAAAACAGCTATTACTACAATTTATTTTCTCTTTAATATTAAAGACTACCAATTATACACAGTGAACAAAATCTAGTAGAACTGCAATAAACCAGTTATGTGACATAATATTTTGGTAGAATACAGCTCCAATTCAACAATTAGAAGTCCTAAAGGTGCAGTGGTTGTTGAAGATTTTTGGCAAGTAATGCTGAATAGCAGTTTAAATCCTATCAAACCTAACAGTTTCACCAATATTTCACCTGCATTGTTGCAGAAATGGTATCCGGAGTAACCGGGCAATTCACAGCCACTGCTCCAAATGCTGTAGCCTCAGGGGAAAACACAGCAAAGTTTTTATATTCATGAAATGCTACATTCCCTACTAAGGAAACAGTGTCTCACACTGAGATAAGTCCTGCTACAAGAGTTTATTTTTATGTTCTGTTTGTTTGCAGTCCCAGAAGACATAAGCCTCCAAATCCAAGACGGACCAGCCCTGCAGGGCTAAACGCAGCACAGCACCTCTGCAACAGACACGACATTAAAAAGATGCCATGAGAGAGCTTTGCAGGGCTGTTCAGAGAAAACAGCTTGATTTATGCAACATGATTAGGCAGCAGGCTGCAGTTGGTGCTCTCTGGAAAGCACAAGCTCTCCAATGCCGCTCAACACGGCTGCCGACAGGCTGCCTGCAGCCCTGAGAGCCAAAATTCCACCGGGACCTGGGCATGAAGGACTGGGGAAAAGAGGGAGCTGGGCACACATAGCTTTGAAGGCTGCCAGGGCAAGGTTATTGGTCTCATCCAGGCCATCTGGAAGGAAACCAGATGTGCAGGCTGCTGCTTGGCTTCCTACAGATCCGTCCTGGCTCTGAGGAAGGGGCTCCACTTACACCCTGAGCAGCACTTCTGCAGAGGGTTCTGCATCTGCAGGGAAACAGGACTGGAAGCTCCCACACAGAAATTGTCCTGCCGGTCCCTCTGAGACCCTGCAGGAATACGAAGAACCATAAATTTCTTCCTTCAGACTCAATCGTGTTAAATCCATTATTTCAGTATTTTTCCCTGAATCAAGTTGCTTAAACTTACGCATCAAATCCAAATGCTGCTTATTACAGCCTATCTTTTGCTCTAGAGTATAGCTAAACCTCGACATCAAAGCTTCAGTCAGAGAGCTGAGAAGTGTTGTAACTACAAATGCCTCTCAAAATAGTTCTCCCATTTCAATTTTATGCTGACATGACAGCTTCCCACAAGAGTAAAGCATATATACATCACCAGATTATTGCAGACACCCTGGAACTACAGTGATATGTTGTAAGAGACTATTAGGTTTGGTTTCAGCTCAGGACTGACCAAAATCAGTGCCACAGGCAGCAACAGAAGCATTACACACCCATTGCCACATCTATACCTGATGTTCCCTAGTGAGCCTGCACTTCTGCTACAGCTTCCCCCCAAAACAAGAGATACACACCTAGAGGACATTGCACACACTGGCAAAATACTGACTTTGTGCTACAAAGAGACAAAGCAGCACCCTGGTTTTATAATAAACTAGATCATAACCCTTGAATAACCGACAACAGGAGCTACAGGATTAACAGGCAAAAGCTGCCTTCCTGTTCCTATGACTGGCTTTCGAGAGAGTCAGCTCTGTTTTCCGCAAGGACTGATCACACATTAACTTTCACTGTACTGCCCTCTCGGCCAGACGACTTGTTTGTACACTGGTTCTCTGGAATCTCTAGGACATGTTGCCATGCATAAACTACCCAGTCTGCAATACAACTCACTCACATTTAACCCTTTAAGCTTTCACTTCATCTGCTGTGTAAGTCTAATGGAGGGAAAACCTGAACCGCATACAAGCGGTAGCGGCAGCAACATGGTATGCTGAAAGGACACTGCTCTGATCTGCTACACTTCAAACAGTCATTCTACAACCAGATCCCTAGTTTCCTGGGCAGCAACCTATCAAATACTACACATTTGGTTAAAGCACATTTAAGACATGCAACTCTACAGCAGAAAACAACTGGCAGAACATACTTTCCATTACTACCATTAAAAAAATGTGCTAGTGGAAAAAAAAAATACTGCAACTTATACAGATTCTGCACAAGGACAGGGAATACGAAGATTCAGGTTGGAAGATGCCTTTATATTACACTCAAAGCTTCACCTGCTCAAAACTGGAGAGTGCATCAGGATTTACATTATGCGCAAGTGTCTCCAAAGCCGGGCTCTCTGGGCTGTTCCTCCAAGGATATAACATCTCCATCATGAAGATTGAAACAGAGAGAGTATTATTTCTGGATTTATGTTGGAAACAGACCTTCATTATTTAATTCTGCTAAGTATTAACACCATATGGCAGCCGCTGGGTCAAGCAGTCACTTAACAGTACAGACAGCCACAAAACTATCATCCATATCAGCAGCAAGTCACAAACACTAGCATTTCATACAGCAAGTATTTCACCACTCTGCAACATGGGTGGAAAATTCCTGCACATGCTAACACAAACAAATGTATTTGGATAACTTCATACAGTTGATGTTAATTTGGGACATGGATAAGCAACTGTGCCTCCTGTGCTTCCCCTTTAAGCAGCAAGAAAACATTGGGAAAGGTATTTGGGCTGCACAGAGTATAAAGGGGCAGGCTGTGTGAATAAGGAAGAAACTGTTAAAGTAAGTTGCTTAGGCACCTAGTAAAAGTTAACTGAACCTGCATAACTGAGTACTGCCCCGTGAAGGGTAACCAGCTTTTTTATCAAAGCAGCATCAGTACGTGTAAGTTTACATGACAGATTCCATCTATCATCATCAAGCTCACTGAAGCATGTTAACAGTGCTGCTGCTTCTAGATTTGTATCTAGAAATCCACCAGCTCACAGCACACAAACAAGGCTCCTCATGTCCTGCTCAATCAGGACACATCTGATTGGTATAAGTTTGTTGACACAGTTCCCTGGTAAATGAAATCACAGAGTGCTGGAGCAGCCTGAACTGAGAGGGTTGTCTAGGCAGGGTGAGTAGGAAAGAAAAAGCCCAACAAAACAGAAAAACCCAAACCACAGACACACACCCACTGTTGAGTAATCCAAGAAAATAAATAGGGGGAAAAGTCACAAAGCTTCCCTTGCTAGGAAAACACACAGCCCTAACTGCTGAATGCTGAGGGAAAAATATGGAGCTGAGAGATCCCCATACCCAGACCTCCTGTTTCCATTTCTCTAGTTTTAGAAAGTATTTATTAGTTAGAGTGCTCATTCCATCCATCAGGTATCAGGGGATGGTTTTGGAAGAAGAAACTGTTTCTACTGCAATGTTTTCCCTTCAAATACACCATTGGGGTTCTGTGTTCTCTGAGCCAAGTTAAACATACCAGAGGTGTTTTCACAAGTCATCTGCTCTCAAACATCAACTGCCAGTAATTAGTGCTTCGTTATGAACTTTCTCCAGAGGAAATTACCTCACAAGAAGCAGGGGTGGAAGGGACTGGTACCTGGAAACCACTTGCTTTAGTACTCTGGGAAGTCCACATACGACTACGCCTTCAGTGTGGCAAACAGTATTTGGTAGTTAGACCTAAAATTATTCAGAAGTTTTCAGAATAAAACAGAGGAACAGCAGTCCACGAAATAGATCTACAAATACACTGCATGTAATGTGCTTCCCTGGGATGGATTTCTCACACCTACAAAGAGCTTCCTAGTCAAAACTAGGTATATGCCAAAAGTCAGAAGGAGGGATGGTCCCAGCAACTGAGACACCAGCCATTCAGGAGACCAAGGTTCAATTTGTCTACAAGTACAAAAAGCTCAATTTAGTTCTGGTCTTCTGATCTTCCACATCACAGACCAACTGGTAGCTTGGGTACTTCATTTGTGACCACAGAGAAGGTCTTAAAGAAAAATCAGACCTCAGCCAGATTCCTTTTTTTTTTTTTTCATTTGCTTTGGTTTTTGTTTGTTTGCTTTAAACATAAAGGATCAAAATGCATATTCTCAAGTGATCACATGGCAGGTCACCAGCTTGAGCCATACATGTCAGTCTAAAGGCCAAGTTGTGTGTCAGACAATCAAACCTCCCACATCAATAAAAGTTGTTAAGACTGAGTCCTTTAACCATTTTCTTCACAAGTCACGGTATTAAAGAGAACAGCAGATGTGAAAGGCAGCAGAAGTAACCATTTTCGTTACATTAAACTCCATGAAAGTCTCCTGAATTGTTTCACAGTCTTCGTCTCTCCACCCAAGGGGGAAGCAAAAGCAACTGCTTCTTAAGGTCAGTTTCTAACAGTTTTAAGTCTTAGTAGTTTACTGCCCACCTCTGTCTTAGTTGAAACAAATCTGGCTTGTGTTTCTCCCTGTTGTGTCCCTGAATTCCAAGTTTGTATATTAGGATTGAGAATTTCAGGGTTCTGATTATTCTTAGTCAAATGTTGGCAACTAACAAATTTAAGTGCTATAGACAAACTACACTCACTCCTGCGAATTATTTTACATATACAAACCATTAATTCCAGGTACAAGGACGCTGTGATTTCACATACCAGGTGGCGCTACAAACACAAGCCAAACACATGCTCTATTAGAGAAGCAGCATTTGGGATACCACACAAGAATGCTTTTTTTTATCTCCAAAATACTTGAGAGATTCAAATCTATTTGGACTCCCAGAGACTCCACTGAAAGAACTTGAACCTTGACAATAAAGTGATATTCACATAAGCTGCAGTGCATATTCTGGTCTAAGCAGAGTAATCTTTACTAACACAGGAACCACTGCAGTCATCAGTGCCTTCTCCTGATCAGTTCTAATGCTGGCACATAAGCTTAGCCTGTTTTTAACATCTCCATCCTATCACATTAGAGCATGTTTCAGCTACTTTGCACATAATGGAGTGGATACAAGATGCAGCACTATCCATTGTGCTTACTTGAAGCCTCCTCAGCATTAGTTTCCACATGCTGAAATAAAAAGGAATAAACCGCAGTATTCAGGTTTATGTACACATCAGGTACCCGTATGTTTGCTCATACAATGGAAAAATATGTTTTAAAAGCTGTTTGACAAAACAATCACAAGACTTATCATAGCCACAGATTTAGTACAGTAACACAATGGAGCTTACTATAAAGAAAACTTAATGAATCAGATGCCTATCTCTACCTTATTCTTTAAGTGTAACTCACCTATTCCACAAGGAGAACATACCAGTTCTAGTACATAACTATAAAATGATAGTTCTTTAAGTAACACAAAATATACTTACTAAGCTCCCTATTAGGTTAAGGATTAAAAGTGAAATATGTATACGAATCAACACTTAGATCAGTGAATAATTCAGATCCCAAACCAACCACAGGAAAACTGCTTCTATTCTGAATCAAACAATGTAATAACAAAGTCAAAGTCAAGTGGCGCTAACTGAAATCCATGCACCAGCAACCATTAGCACCTTACTGAACAAGACTCTTTATTTGCATAAATTCACCCCACGGCCTGGACAGATTCATCCTGCATGTACCCAGAAGGTCAATACATTCAAAATACCCAGTATGGAAGGGGAAATCGAATACCAAGTTATAGAACATTCCTGTGGTCTCACCTCTCAAACTGAGCCTGCCAAGTTTCATGTATCTCACATTTCATGAGCCACTAGAGTTTGACAGCCCTGTCGTGCCATCCCTCTCTGCCAAGATGCACAGCTTCAGCTGAGGTCCAGGAAAGCTGACAGCTCCTCCAGTGTAAGAGGAACAACCTCAGCAGCTTTTAACAGCTAAAGAGATACAACTGCAGCAATCAGAGCTGCATGCTCACTTAAACAGCAACAACTGCCAGGACTACATCATCATCAGGATAGGCAGGAGACTCCAAAACCAGAATCTCCTTACTGGAGACTGCCACGTTTTCCATGCAGCAAGAATAAACCCTCAAAAGTTGACATACTCCTTTAGAAAGCTACGGATGCCTGAAAACACCCGAAGTTTTACTCAAGGCAGGAAGAAAAACTTGAGATCCCTCTGGAAAAAGAGTGGGTGCCTGAATAAAAGTCCCCTCCCAGAGCAGAACTGTAGAGATGACTTTAAGATTACTGACAAGGGAAAAAAAAAAAAAAAAAACAAACAAGAGGTGAGTGAGAGTCATGAGACCACTTTCTGCTTAATCCATGCCATATTCAGAAAGAAACAAGATGTCAGTACTGTCATGCTTATTTAGAAAGAATGTATACTGAGAAATACCAGTCACTAGCTCCTCCTCCCAAAAGAAGGTGCCTGCAGCCTTTACAATATTGGTTAAGTGCTTAAGTGGCAACAGCTATTTCCTACACAGAACAAACCTCAGCCACTGTACTGATGCAAATACAAGTCACCTGCTTTCACCAACTAAAGCCTCACTGGTAAAGCAGTGAATCACACAATCATAGAACAGTTAGGGCTGGAAAGGACCTTAAGATCATCTAGTTCCAGCCCCCCTGCCATGGGCAGGGACACCT
>JAOEHX010014047.1:0-14891 GCA_025448015.1 Bolborhynchus lineola | reverse complement strand
GGACCTTAAGATCATCTAGTTCCAGCCCCCCTGCCATGGGCAGGGACACCTCCCACTAAACCATATCACCCAAGGCTCTATTCAACTTGGTCTTGAACACCACCAGGGATGGAATAGTCACAACTTCCCTGGGCAACCCATTCCAGGGCCTCACCTCACCACCCTCACAGTAAAGAAATTCTTCCCTATATCTGGAAGTCAGAAAGCCTCAGTTGCAGGACACAGGTGGGCACATTTGCTTTTCAAGCATCTGAACGAGCTGTCACAGACAACTTCATCTAAGGTGAGGTGAACAGGAATAGGATAAGATGTGCTAGGACCATACAATTGCTCCTCCTTTCCCCACAGACAAAAGCCCATTCCCGAGCAGCAATCAGCATTGTGATCACTTCAGATCCTACGCTCCCTCAGATCATAGTAGGGAAAATGAAGTGAGCAGTCCCCATTGATGTCTCCACAGCCTATACTCCTTCACCCCATCCACTGCAGAAAGGATCAGTTTTGGAGAGCAATGAAAAGCAGAATGTTAGCTCTGACAACAGTTTCAGTTTGAGAAGTGTATCTGTGTTCACACACAGACACAGGTGTGGGTCAGAGCCTGCAGCAGCTTCGCTGTTTCCATTCTGTTAAACATTCCATCAGATTCAGTTTAATGCGCTGTTCCAGACCTTCTGGTTGTAGATGTTCGTTTGCTGTGCTAAGGTTAACCCTGTCTGGCTGTGCAGGACACCTGACATTGGCCACAGTTCCCACTCTTCACTGCTTAAGTGGATTAGACATTATAACTCATGTGCTTTTTTACACTCTTCACCTCCCAGTGGCAACCAGATAAGGACATTTTATTAACTAAAATGTTAAGCTTTTTGGAAAAGCACTGTTACCAGTCCCAGTCTACAGTAACAGAAAGAACAGAAAGCCACAGGTGAAGATATGAGGTATAGAAATACAGGCATGAAGCTGAAACTATTTCCTCCCTTCCTCCTCTGAAATCTCAGTGCTGGAATGGGGGGAACTGAAAATTGATGCTATTCTTAAAAGGTTGTAAAATAACCAAAGAAATAGTATCATAAACTTAAGCTATTTCCAATGCACTACAACCCTTCAGATTGATTTCTGGGATTTATTTTGTAATAATTACTACCCTTATCTAACACAGACCCATACGCAGGTCTGACTGCTGCATCCAGCCTCTCCCCCTGCATATCTGCGTCAGGTAAAAAGTAAAAGTCACAGTGGAGCTAAAAGCTAAGGTGATGCCACAGCTACCCATTTGCTTGACTCAAATCCTAAATGACTAAGGGAGGTGGTAGCAAGAGGGAAGTACCTTGCTATACCTAAACTGCAGGTTTTTAAACAGTCACCGATTTGCTCATCATTATTGTTGAGCTCTATGCTTGAACACTGGAAGCTTGTTTGCAGGTTAGCTAGTCCTGCCCACAAGTTCAGATCTATTAAGACAGAGTATTTATTACCATTTAATAATGCACTCAAGTCAGTAACTGTGTTGGTTTAAATACATTCTGCAATATTACACTGCTTTCCCACTTTTGCCCATCCTAGGTATAGGTGTTCTCTCTTCACATAAGAGGAAACACATGAGATTTCCTTTTCCACACTTAAAAGTTTGATTGATCTTTCCTTCTATTCAGAAATCAAATACTGGGAGCTCCTGGTTTAGTAGGTTAGCTAAAGTTAGGCATAGACAAAAAAGCAATGCCTTGGCACGCAAAGACCAGTGATGAAAGATCACCTCAAATACTGAGAATACCAAAAAACCCACTAAGTAGAGGCCTTTTATCATCCCAACTCTCCATTTTAAGAACTATAACTTCATTGCTCTTCCCAAACTTTAATAGAAAATGGCATATATATACTAGTTTTGCCAACACGTCAACATGCCTTCCAGGAAATAAAGTGTCAGCAACATATGGAAACTACTTGCAGGGTTTTTTTTCCAGGCATTTCTCTCCCAGCCTGGCATGTTTTTAGCATTAATTGTGGAAGCCACTAATGCTTCTGGTTTAGCTGTTAAATTTGAAACACTAGAGAACATTAAATCAACGACAGGATGTAGTTACCGTTTGATAGAATTCACCAAACCTCCCTCACAAAGATTACCAGCTTCCATGTAATTTTTGCAACGAAAATGTTTATTTTGAACTACATTTAGGCACACAGCTTCAGAAAGTAGAAGTAATCTTATTATCCTCTAAGTAGCAAAGAACAAACTGTACGAGTCACATATGAGAGCATGCTTCTGTATTTACAGAATACAGAACAACTTCAAGAAATACATTTGGAAAGTTACTTGGAATACAGCAGCATGTCACACTAGGGCATGGGGGAAAGAAAGACACACCACAAGCTACCTACTATAGTCAAAGCACAGGCCTTTTAAGAGATGAGTTGAGGGGAAGTTAGATTAGTCATCAAAAGCTCTCATCAGTGGCATACCTGAGAGCACAAGCAATCAGCAAGATTAAGGGGGAAAACAAACAACACAAAACCAAACACATAAGCCAGACTTGGATAGAGTCCTCTTACGAGATTTCATCTTTCAAAGATCAGTTCAGCCATGCACCAATAAAAGGCTCAGGCTGAAGAGTTTTCCTTAGACTGCCAGCACTGAATTCAAAGCTCCCTGCATGCTAGCAACACATCCCAAGAGCAGATTTGACAAGGACGTCACAGATGTGACGGATGATACTTGCAAATTGCTACTTTCTGTATTGCTTCAGAATTCATTTACATCAAGGGACAAGAGCTCTATTCAACAAAGCAAGCAAAGTAGTTTACCTGGCCTGGTGCAAGATGAGGATGGACTCGCCAAACTCCCCTTTCCGCTACTGAGGAGCTGTGAAGATTTCAAAAACACAAACTGTTGTTTTCATAATGCACATGGGCATGCAGGTGTTTTCCTCCCTCTGTTGCCACCCTTCCCCTGTGCACCACAAATTACAACAAGCAGTTACTCTACAAGACAATCTTACATTAAAAAGTCTGCAGAGCAGCTTGCACAAGTGTAAACGTAGCCTACCTCCAGATAGCCTGGGGAAAGAACAGTTGTTCAGAACAGTCATATTGCAACACATCAAACACTTACTCACTTTTGCCCTACAGAACTAACAGTTCTCCCTCACCTTTTTAAGCGACATAAACAGCAGTCTCTTACTCTTGTTTGCTGTCGGCAAGGAAAGATGGATATGATGCTTCCAAAAAGCTGAATTGGAGATTCCTTTACTCAGTTTAACCACACCTTAGATTCACCCTAGAAGTGCATAATTTGCTGTTACACCTATTTACTGCAACCTTCTCAAGTCAGCATTGAAGGAAAAGAAATAAAAAGAAAAGTGAGGATACACTACCTATGTAAAACAGCATTAAGGTTTTTTCACCCTCTGAAAGTATTTCTTTCCTCAGGGTATAAAAGAATTGTAATAAACAAATACACCTCAACAAAGTTGATTTAAATGTGAAATTATGACAGCTATATTAAACTCCACTATAACATACTCATCATTCAAATTAAGCCATTCAAGTAGCACATGCTCACTCACAACACTTTAAACACAGACAAAGTTGAAGAGTTAAACATTTCAGAATAATTTGTCTTTCTGAACAAGAACTTCCTCCATTCGTTTGATTTATTCAGTTCAATGACTGGGCTTTCAAACTTTAAGAGAAGAAACCAACTTGAAGTCTCTTAAAAGAACACAAAGAAAAACCCAACCTCTAATACTTCTGAAAAGAGAACTTAGGAATCTTAAGATCAAGGCATACGTGCATCCTGTTGGTGATACGTCAGCTTTAGAAGAAATTATGTAATTATCTTTGATTATAAATGAGAACTGATAATGCACCGTCCTTAAAAGAAGGCACAGAATATCAGCTAACTCTTTTTCCTACACAGAAATACGTGAAAACTCATGCGCTACCAAGACATCCTTTAGCAACAGATGCTAAATGAATTAAATGCATACCCTCAGAATGGGAAACAACTCTATCCTATGTTTCTAGATGACAATCTTTACCAATGAGTTTTGTAGCACTCAAGTGCTTTGAGGTGTCAAACAAACTAATATGACAAATCGAAGTCTATTTCTGTTCTTGACAGAGCCTTGCAAAAGTCACCTGGATGGCAACAGGATCTAAACTGCATTTCATACAGAGCATGCTACAGCTCTGCTGAGTTACCAGGGGAAGATGACAACACTGGAAAGAGCAAAGACCAGCACCACACATGGAGACCCAATCTCAATGCCTCAAATACCAGCTTCCAGTTAATTGTGTTCACCATCAGAAAAATAGGCTGCACCAGAAACTTAGTAGAAAAGCAAAGAGCTGAGCACCTGCAGAATAGGAATAGCTGTCTGCAAGCTATGATCATCTCTCAGAGCAAAAAAACCCACACAAATCAGAAGGAACTAAAGCAATGAGCATTACCTCAGGAGATGCTCAGTTTGAGAAAGCCCTCCCTCAGCACTACAGGCATTCTCTGTTCAGAGTTTCACTGGGTGGTAAGCCCCACTGCTGCCCAGCTGGCACACAGGACAGAGCAGGATACATTAAACATAGCCATCCAACAACCATGTGCTACCAGTACCCTACAGTAAACACACCACCAGCTGAAGCTTGTACATCCTGACCACCCTCCCTGATAGGCCAAGCTGGCCATCACCTCCCCACTACCTGACCCTGCTGAGTCACCACTTGAACTTGTCACAGCTTGGTCATGACCTTGAGGATTTTTGAAAAGCTGCTCTTTAAGGTCAGTCTACACTGAGCTATGGACTGATCTCTCTGCTGTATTACTCCCCACTCTTCTCAACAGTCTCCCTCATGGAGATTAACATGCTTTCACTCTATCTAAACAAAGCCCAAACAGCTCCCTGCAAAAGAGCCATCACCAACCACCCTCCTTCTCCCTTCCTCAGAACAACACAGATCCAAATTTATCCTCTATTTGACCCATCCATTCATATTTTCTTAACCAATTAAACCTGCATGCTTTCTTGGACAGATTTCTGGAACTGTTTGCCTACCGCTCTGACTGCTACAGTCTTTCCCTTGACTAATGGCACCGAAGAGCACTGCCAGAGGAGGTCAATGTGTGTACACACAAGAGCAATAGGCAGGTATCACTGGAAGATTCGAGAGCTGACCCTGAATACACTGCTCTCCTTCATCCAGCCTAACAGGCTAGGATTAGAAAAGAGCCTTTCTCTTCAGAAATAAGATTTAAAAATTTCACCTTAAAAGGCAGGTATAGCAGAGCTCCTGCTAAAAGTTTTCTAGCTGAGGTAGTGTCTTATTTCTTGGATGAAACAGTTCAGCATTTTATTATCCATCTGTGAAGCACTCAAATGTAAACTCTGATGTTTTTAGTCTGATTCCTTTTTCTTCTGAACCACCAGAGGATGACATGAAGAGGCGGGTCAACTGAAAGCGCGTCAGTCTTCCCATCCTGGGATGGCAAGTGAAACAGCTATTTAAGTAGAAATTTATTTCATTTATAATGAAATTCCCAAATATATTAAATTATCATTACATTGTCTCCAACCATTGACATAGACGATAGGAAAGAAAAACTTGTTCATATTAGTTTGAATTGCAGCACTCATGCTGGTGAAAGGAACATGCTTTTTGGCACTGCGAGTATTTCATAACCATTTACTCAGGCACCACCCCTTTAGGCCACATAAATCACACAGCAATATGTGACGTATTAATTCTGTGCTGGCCATTTGCAGCGTTGTCCCTTTTTTTCCCTTACAGGATATGCAAACATGAGCTCAAGCAGTCAACTGTAACACTGACTCAGAGGATTTCACTTCCGTGCTGTAATACAAACACTACGCAACTTGACCAGAGTTAAGCCAAAAACTAGTTTGTCTGAGAAATTGTCACAACCTCAAATATTTATTTCATAGGCTGGAAGTTATGGGATTTATAACTGTTTTCATTAAAGAGTTCTTAAGTGTGAGGCTCCACATCTATACATGTTGAAAAATTCACATAGTTGTTTAATTTGAACATGAGATTTGTACAACAAAGCAAGATGAGGCCCCCCATGCCAGGCCAACTTTATCTCATCACACCTCATACAGTGCTTCACTCCCTCAACTCCAGAGGACAACCAGTCACTGATGCAGCATGGCTGAGACCTAGCCACTAATAGAAAATACTTGGGATACTTGGCAGAGACCCTGTGTCTGCATCATCTGGCACAAGAGGCAGGAAGCGCTCCCCTAGGAGGGATGCTTTTAGTGGAGTTCTTGGTAAACTTTAGGTCAGAATCAAACCAGATCAGAGACACAATCCCAAGGTAAAAGCTCTCACCCCTCTTCCAGACACAGGCAACACAGGCCTCTGGATTAAGGTAAAGAGCGCTAGACATCTTAAGAACGCCAGTGTGATTGCTCTTGGCTCTCTTTATTTTTTTCCATTTCAAGTCATAAGTATTGAGACTCCCAAATTAAGTTTGAGCTTTACGCTCATCAAACTTCTACTTAACCCCTGCATTCCAACCCAAAGCAAACTAAAAAGAAAGTTGCCCAAATTTAACAAGTTACCCAGTTTTCAACAACTTTCAAATTCCTTCATACAAATTGGTGCCTTTTAGGATTACTTTTACCGGAGTCTACACCCACTTGCTTATGCTGGACTTTGACCCATAAATGCATGCTCCTATTTAACCTAAAAAGTTACGATAAGCATCTGTAAAACTTCCCTTCCCTGCAGGTAAACAGGGAAATTGGATCAATAGCTCTCCTTTAGGATGCCCTTGTTTAGGATTAGCCTTAAATCATAATCCTTGAATTCACCAGATCACTGCACCGCTGAGTAATTTTTTCTTGCATTCCAGGGAACTGTGCGAGTCTCAGGATTAATCACACGCTGCTCTACTCAAATGGCAATAAGCCAAATCTGTTTAAATATTTAAACATTAACCTCAAAGTCACTGGTTTGTAGAAAAGCAGCCGTTAGTCCAGAGAGATTAAACTCGCTCTCCAGGCAGTATCACTCAGTACAAAGGCCATTTTGCCACTTTCTGAAATGATTTCTGGGAGAAACTGTAAGAGCATGTAAAAGTCACTGGAATATTCATAATCCCTCTAGTGACAGACTTCTTTTCAAGCATGGACAGATGCACATTATGTGACATTTACCCCTTCCGGCACTACAGAGTCATCTTCTGTGTTTAAAAACACTACGGTTTTGCACTGGGAACGCCAGAAAAGTTTTGAAGATTTCACAGGCAAGATTTCCTTTGGTTATTCCATGTCAAAATCCAGCTACCAAACCGATAGCCTACAAACTGAGCTCACGTCTACATTTACAAAACAAATAACCAACAACCAAAAGCTCAGTGACCAAGGACAGGGTTGCTACCCTTACTTTTATTAATAGGTTGCATGATTACCAAGTTATTCAATGTTATTTTGAAAAGTTTAATTTGCCATTTAAGGTTTCTCTGAAACTGTGTCCCTCAAACAAAACCAGAAAACAAACCACACATACTGAAAGGCTATTTTCAGTTAAGAGATTCAAGAATTGGCACCTCTGTGCACCCCTACAACAATTTCTTACTTAGCTGTGGGTGAATGAGATGAACACAAATATTACATTTTTAGATTTTTTTTTGGGGGGGGGAGAGAGGGATAAGATCAGCCACAGAGGCACAGGGAAGGAGACAGCGCAGCACTTTTGCAACCGTTTCATAAGCCACCTTCTGCTACCTGGAGACCATGATTAGTCCTGGACACTGAGAAACCTACTTCCTACAGTATCTGGCTATAATTACAATCAACAAGCATAAGCCACTTTTATATTAAGCCATTGGCTGGCAAAAGAAAACAGCCATCAGGAGCACACTGTAACTGGGTTTTTTTCCTAGAAACCTTGTTCCCCATACAGGTGTTTTTTCATAACAAAGTTCTAGGCTGCCCCTCTACAGGAAGCTGGCATTCACCGAGTGTTTATAAATAACCAGTTTGTAACAGTAGCTTTACTCTGACACAAATCAAATATAAACAAGTTATAAATATAACTTCTGTGGCTACTATGGAATGACCTCTACAGAACTGCACTTATTTATCAATGATATGCATCCCATTACAGAAAGGCTGATCCCAAAGTCCCCCAACCCAGCTTCCACACGGTCTCCAATGAGAAGGCTACACAACTGCAACTATACGAAAGCCTGTGATGGAGTGTCCCTGTAGAAGTCAAAGCTTTCCCACTTACTTTGCACCAAAAATAGCCCATTAAGCTTACTATATTTAGATGACAACTTACCTACAGGGTACCCCACATGAGGGTAAATGCTGGAGGCATGCCCACATGCCAAGCTACACCACTGAAGTGTCAAACATTCAGCTAGAAGGGCTGCTCTAATCGCTGCAGCTCATTACCTTTGCTTTTCTCAGTTCCGGGTATGTTACAGTTGCGCCTCCCAAAGCTCCATAATGCTTATTTAAAACATGCAATTTTACAAATGCACATTTGTGACACACATCACTGTAGAACTAGATTTACACAGCAGCCCAACAGTGCAGCAACCTGGGGGATGCCAACAGCTCAGCTTACAGAAGACACAGCCATAAAGATAGCTGGGCACAGAGGGAAAGAATTACACTACTGACTGCCACTAGGCTTGGACAAGTGGCAAAAGCCACATGTTGAAAAAAATCCAGACACCTCAACTCATATGGCAGGCATCAGGCCCAGTGCTTGAAGCCCACAGGCAACAGGGTAAGCAGGGAAGCTACTAATCCAACTCAACAAGAAATAAAAATCACACTCAATACTCTTCCTGCCAAAGTAATGGCTAGAGCTGCAATACCTTTCAGCAGAGGCAGCTTTTAGCAACACTTCAGAAGGTCTAATCATATAGCTCCTCACCTAGGAAACTGAAGACAGCTGCTATTTAATTAGCACCTTGCAATTAAGTTATTAAATGAACCTCAAGCTGGCTGAAATTTAGAACCACATTTACTAAACATCTTATGTGTTGAGATGTAGCACTATTAGAGAAGCACAAATAAATACTACCACAACCATGAAGAAGCCTATGAGACATTTGTGACACTAAAGATTTGCTTTGTGGTATTTGACTTCAGAGCCCATTTGCTCAGCAGCAGGCCATTTTATTGCATGAAATCTAAGGCACACAAACTCTGCAAGGCCAGGGCAAGGAAAGAAAGTCAGGGAAGCGTTCTAATCACACGCAGAAACTCAGATATCTTCATCTGTGTGTTTGTGCAATAAGGTAGACACAAACTCCTACCACAAGTGGTATACATAATGAAGTGGATGACCAAGAGCCTTGATAATCTCCTGAGAAAACTGTCAAGCTCACGAGCTTTGTACTACTTGCTATCAGTACATCATGGAGTTAGAAAGTTTAACTGCTTAGTTGAAGCAGTTCCCTGCACAACTCTAAATGATTATCAGGGCAGCTGCTAATTAGACCAGTTTGTGTGGAGCAAGAACATTTACTCTGGAACTACAGATTCAAGCACACTAAAATAAGTGAGGTTCCTAACTGCTTGGCAAGCCTCTGCCATCCTTCTAGGCAGATACTGAGAGTGCAAATACCTAAAGGTACCCAGCTGCCCAAGGCCACCAACCCATGCCAATTGCAGAACCAGCCATTATTATCTCCTGGCATCAAAGCTCTAGCTGATTACATTATTATAGTAAAAGACAACACCCTGATGGTTCAGTTTCATAATACTTGGCTATAACAATTCCTGAACAGGTTCTGTGAACTGTTTACAAGTGTGGAACAAACCAGAGGAAACACAGATGCAATACAGGGGACACCTGTAGCTTTGAGACACAAGTAAGGACAAAACCAGACCAAAATGTCTGTGAGAAATTCCTTTCACTTAAGGAAAGCTTGCAAAGGAAGAACACCAGCAACCCAACTTAACAAAAGTCTGATTACCTGCAACTGAGCATCCAATAAGATGACCCTCACTGCAACCAAAAACATGCATGATGAATATGCTATTATGTGAGGGGTAAAGTACTTCTCAGGAAGACAATGCTGGCAACAAATTCATTAAGTTGAGCCACATGTTATGTGATAACACATGCTGTTCTATAAACTATGAATAGAAGGGGAAGCTTTTCTTCCATGCTTTCATGGTGTTGATGGCAGCTTCTAGTAATAGAGACCTGAAAAGGGTGAGATTTCACCAACAGTAAAAACAGTCAGACTCCACATTGCTTGAAAGATAAAAGAATAAACTGCTGTTAAGTTTGGCTTGTTTCATTAAATGAGGAATAAAACAAACCTACAAAATAGCATTCTCTCTCTTGGGCACCTGCGGTAGAGTTTAACTCCAGCAAACTTACACCTGAAGGACAGCTACATTGACATGGACACCATGTCCAGTTACAAATATGTGGCAGAGAACATACCTGAAACAGGCAGTTGTCCAAATAGCATCAAGAAACACCAAACTTCTACAGACATCTCCTAGACATCTACAATGCAATAGAACTACTGAGTCAGCATTAAGGGTGCCTTGCAGAGGTCGAACTGGCAGACAAACCATGCAATCAGGTAGCATTGCAACAGTGGAATATTGCAATCAATACACTTTCCAAGATTAGATAGTAGTCAAGCTCAGAGTAATGATTTTAAGATCCTTGACTACCGATGGGAGGAAAGCAATAACCAGCACACAAATCAGATCAGAGAGTGCTGCATCAGACGAAGCCTGCTTACGGTACCAAAAACCGCTAGGCCGGTACATCCAGAAGCAGCCAGCATCAAACAGCCATAAACAAGCAATATCAAAGATGCGGTTTATGCCCTCGTGCAACACTGCTGAGACAGACTCAGCTGAGACAGCATCAACATGAAACTCTTCACATGTTTAGACAGTCAACATCAACAAAAAATCCAAAGAACCATCAAGAGCTTCAGCTATGATTCATAAATAATCACATACACACAGGACTGACGTCTAAAAGGTGATCAGGAGCAGCTGAATACAAGCATACCTTTCCCTCATTTTCTTCACCCCAAACAAACAGGGCAGGAACACCTATAGTGAACCACACTGAGCTTTACACCAAGAATTGTACATGCCATTAAAGCAACAGACAAAGCTTTCTCAAGCATGTGAAACACTGTTACCCCATCTCTGAAGATTTTCTAATGAGCCAGATCAGATGTCTGTGACAACAGGATAATTTCAGTGCTAATTTCTTAGACCAGCTGACCAAGCTCACTATTTCAGTTCAATGCTGTGCATAGTACACACTCCCAGGAACAAAGGTAGATGATCATTAACAAAAGTTTGGTTTTACATTCCAAAAAGTAGAAACCCAGCTACTGCATACACCTTGCTGTAAGAATTAGTTGTTCAAACAACCTGTCCTTTTGCCCTAGTGGGTTTTGGTTTTATTTGAGCTTTAGAGTGCTTAATTGCTACCTCTTCCACCAACAGAAATCAGCTTTCAGACAGATCTCAGCCAACAAATTCAAGATGGAACAGTTCATTTTTGATCACATTTAATTAATCCAGTTCCTGGGAGAATTATGAACTGATGTAACCAATAAGAGGACTCGCTACAAACTGTGTTTTTCTGAAGTGTGACTTTCAGGTTTCCTAATCCCAAAGATCACTGTTCAAATCTGAACAGAACCAGTTCAAATCCACAGAAGGTTTAGCATTGTTTAAAGCCTAGTAATGAAGATGGCAGGAGAGTTCCTGCCCTGTGGCAGCTAAAGCTCTATCAAAAATAAGTATTTAATCTCCAAGGAACATCGTTGCAGAGGACATGACACACCAAACAGCACTGCCTGCGGCAGAGAGGAATGTTAAAAGTCTTCCAAACCAAATTTCAAGCAATTCCTCAATATTTCTCAAATGAACATCATGGAAATTCAAGAGTAGGACAACATCCTGATACTGTTAACGGAAGTTGATTCCTAATGTAAATGGCAAGTTAATGTCTTAATCAGTGTCAAGACAGATAGGAGAAAACTACTAATAAAGAATACTGCAGATAAAAAGAAGTGACACTAAATAATACAGAACTCAAGGCACCAAAATTCATAAAATAAGCAAAAGAATAAGGTGAGCAGGCCCTAAACTGAAATGCATGCCCAATTTTGACAATTTCCAATCAAATGATCCTTTGAAAGTATACCTATGCATAGCCAACGCGCTTTGTGGAATAATCTGTGACAACAGAGAAAACAGGAAAGCAGAAAACAACTTTTGCCATGCCTCTAGAAGAGCAACTGCTGAACCTAAAAACACCTTCATGCACAAATTAGGAAAACACTCCGTAGTGCGAGTACTCCCTCAAGTACTACGCTGTTACACTCACTTTTATGTTTGCTTAAAAGAAACTGTACAACAGCCAGTCAGACTTCACAAACACTGAGGAGCACTAACTCTTGTTCCCCTTTCTACAGGAAATGAAGTAAAGCAGAATAAAGATAATTAACCTTTGTCCAGCTTTAACTCCAAACTACTGCACAGACTGAGCGTTCCACAAACTCACTAGGTAATCCTCTGAATTCACAGGACAAAGGCAAATTTAAAACAGCTTGATTTTCCCAGTTAAAAAGCAATTCAGGATATACTATGAAACTGAATGAAGAGAACAAATGACTTAACAGACACAGAGACTCTGGGGCAGACAATCACTTGAGCAGCTTCTGCTGGATCATACCACATGAAGCACTTACACACAGGTATCTCTCAACACCAATCACAATACAGCAGTGACACATTTTAGCACCTTATATTAACATATAACGTGCCACACTTATATATTAATAATACATACATATATTCATGTATATAATTCATATTTATGTATATAACAGATGTATGCTTTTATTTTCTATATAAAAAACAGTCCTACAGTATCAGCTCGCTAATCTGCATTCCACAGTTCCTATTATAAATTTAAGTAATTATTGTGCTAGATTGTAGAGATCATTAGCTACCTGACACATTAGGTCTCAGCTCAATGCCAAGTCCTCCAAGTTAAAATAAAATAAAATAAAAAATATGATAAAATAAAATAGCCTCCTTAGAGCTGTTATTTTCCATAACAATCCATCTCTGTGCAAGAATCTTGGCTCTTCCTAGAAAAGAAATCCACTACTTCCATATGTGACTGCAGACAAAAGTCTGGAACCACAAAATGCAAGAGTTAGAAACAGGAGCCCCAAATGCATTTAAGCATGTCATTACTCTGTCAAATCTTGACTTTGTCAAGGTTTTCACACTGTGTTTTTGCAGTTAGTCTCACAGCTGAAACTAATACCAAATAATTGACTATTTAAAACACCTGAGAACCAGGAACAGTTGTTATGCATCCAACACTAAGGCTTGCTATTTATTGAATGTAAATTGCCAAAAATGATACCATGAAACCCTTTTTAAGGTGCCAGCTACTAATGTTTAACATTTCATTCAAATATTTTCGAGTTATGGAATCTTTTCACACAGAATAATGTCTTCCCTGGATGGAAAATGATGCTAAGTAAAGTTTTAGCTTCAGAGTTACTAGATTAATATCACTATTTCAGCCACAGTTCTGAAGCAGACTGATCTCAACCATAAATACAAACTCTGCAATAGTTTAAACGTGACTACATGAATTTTAAGTACAGCCTTGTAACCACATGTACAATTACACTCCACAAAAACAGAGCTGAAAAAGCCACCTATTGCTCACCCACAATAACACACATTAGGAGAACTAAGTCAGCCCAGTGGCTGGTATGGACGGAGTCACACAAGCTGGTGCTACAACACATCCTTGTAGTTCCACAGGAGTGCAGTGCACATCACAAGCAATAACCAGTTTTTAATATCGGTCTTATTCAGTAATCCAGACCATGAACTCCATCACATTGATCACCATCCACTCTGAAAATCTCAGTGATATAAAGCAAGCAGATTAAAGCTTTTCTGCTCCCCCCCAAAAAAGTTAAAAGCTTACCTCTCCTTGCCACTTCCCACACAGACACACTTTAGAGACAGAAGTATTACTGTGTTTTTAGTTCATATGGAAAAAGAAGAAAAATAACCATGAGTATCTATTCAACAGCATAGGCATCACCTAATTTGTTAGATTCAGTATTAATTATAGCTACTTCTACACTGTTCCAAATCTTACAATGCATAGGTAATGACCATGAAAGGTTTACTTTATCTGCCTAAGAGAAAGTCACATATTTGCCACAGTGCGAGACTTCCCCTTTTGGATCACCCCCTGGCGTGGGGTTTAAGCAGCCATACTGCCCATCACATCACAGGCATAAAGCAAACAAACCAATCGTCCCACAGCACAGCTTCAGCCCTGGTGGCAGACCCTCAGAGCCACGTCTGAAGACCCTACATATCCTCAACAAGGAGCGGATGCTCAGTTCTACACTTCAATCATACAATTGAAAACCATGGGGGCTGGGGGCACGGAGCATGTTTTGAGGAGGGGGCTTGCTTTTTCTTAAGTATCTGCACTCTCTCCTTGACCTTGGAACAATGGTATCAAGTTTAAGCTCAATGTCGTTTGCAAATGCTGGCTTTCCTGTCCTCGCCAACCTTGCATGGTATAAATAGCATCAAGCGTTGGAGCGAGCATTAAAGATATTCTTCCGAAACCTCAAGAGCGTTAGCGCTCTTACTGAAGGACCAAAGCAACCCGAGCGCACTAAAGCAAAGTCTATAGGACTGCAAACATTTCACACACGATGTCGGTACTCAACTACCCAAAAAGCCCCACCAGCAATGCACAAACCCCGTCTCGTTAAGCACAGAAACACCCAAACGCACAACTAACGCCCTCTGAAGTTCTGACTTCTCCGCTGAGGCAAAGGCCCCTCGGCTCGGGCCGCGCTGCCG